>JAEIIG010038226.1:0-65523 GCA_018904695.1 Drosophila parvula | reverse complement strand
GGGACCTTTAGATCTTCAGTCTAACGCTCTCCCAACTGAGCTATTTCGGCGCTGTGAAGGCAGCGGCGCCAACAGTCATGTTGCCACGCTTGCTCTGCTCCGTCCCTTTAGGTGGTGGGGCTATTCCATTCCCGCTTTCGCTGTTGCTGGGGGGGGCTTATCTAATCGCGGCCAAATTAAAAATAGAACCTTTTGCCCTGACCGCCGTGCACAGCGTCCATAAAACAAGGCGGCGTCAAATGTTTGCAGCGCCAGGCACCGAAGACTTCAGAGTCAAAGGCGTTTCAAATGCAAAAAGCCGCAGCTTTCGGATTTAGTTGGAAGTCTCTCATGGCTGCACAAAGAGAAATGTATTTATATTTTGTATTTTTAACAAGGGAAATCCTTGAAAATATATCTTTAACTTCTTATAAGGGAAAATGGCAATTACTAGACCCTACAAACGGGCGAATAATCAATTATTTCTTTGTTTTTAAGGGGTCTAATACTTATTTTTAAACGATAATAAATTCTTCCTATAAAGTAGAACGAATATTTTTCCCTGAGCTGCTAGAACTGGAGTAGGGAAATCCAGTTTGTGTAAAGGACACTTAGAACTAGACCTAAGGGAAACTGTTTTATTTTATTTATTTGTACAATCGTTCATTCTTTTATAAATTAATGAATACAACATTTAATACTACATTTAAATCTAATTTAGAATCGCCCATCAAAGGCGTCAAAGGAACTTCGGCCATCTTCACCAAACTTCGTGCCTCCGAATGCCTGAGTGTCCTGCCCTCTGATTTGATTGATTGATTTAACTTTAGAAATAATATACTAGACACTAGACTTAGCACTATTTAAAGAGTTGCAGATCCTGGGAAAACTATAGTATTTTTCTCCCAGTGCTATTTGGCTGCTTTAGAGTCTGCAGCCAAATCATGTTTGTTCCGCCACGATGGCACATGGCATCTAATGAACTATTGTGAGCGGGGGAGGAGGATCACCTGCAGGGGGCTGGGGTTGGATAGAGGGGGCGGAATGGGAGGGTGTTTTGGGCCGGGTGTCGCACACACACACACACAGGCTGGCTCTCTGGGCAACAAATCAGCCAGCGAGCGAGCGACCGACCGACCAGGCCGAAAACCAGAAATGAAGCCGAAGCTGAACCAGAAGCTGGAAAGCCTCGGTTGCGGCTTCGTGTTGTCGTTGTAAAAATGTTTGCTTGCACGCTTTCCAATGGTTGCCCGATGTCTTCGTTGTAGTTGTTGTAGTCTTGCTCTCGCCGCTGCTGCTGATGTTGTTGTTGTTGTTGTTGTAGCTGGTCGTGCTTTGCGGTCGTTGCCCCGCTGTGACGTCACCGGTTCAATGGCAAAATGTGACCCAGATTGTCTGAGCTGCACAACTAAGCCGTAGCCGCCTCTGTGTGTGTGTGTGTGTGTATTTGTGCGCCCGTCTGTGTTGGCCACATTTCTCCGGCTCTTCAGAACAAAGAGCGGGCTAAGAGAGCCAGCTAAACTAGCCAAGTTCGCTCTTAGCTTAGTCTTGTAAGCTGGCCTGCCCTTGGCTGTAACCTCTTCGGGATCGAGACTCTTGGACAGCAACCGCTTTCTCTGCCCCGGGCTAAGTTATCCATTCTCGGTCCCAGTCCCTCGGCCCCCATTCCGATCTGGAGTCGGCTCTTTCTCCGAAATGGGGACACACGATTCTCAGTGGCAGCAACTCCGACTCCGACTCCTTCTTCTGCCAACTTTTTCAGTGAGTCGTCGGCCCGATTGCCTTTGTTGCCGTGTTTCCGTAATTATCGCTCCTCGCCTGGCCAAGTCCCAAAACTCAAGTCGAACTGCAATGAAAGCCGAAAGCGACACCGGGAAAAATGTAACTAATGTAATTGTATTTATGTAAATATCACAAATATTTACACTGACAATTAGGATTGATATCTGATACCATTCATTTACACTCTAATCTCCTGATAAATCATTAATTCACAAATATATTTAATGTAAAGGAGAGGTTTCTTAGCGTCCAGTTAAGCTTTAACGATCCGAATTAGTCACTGAAGCCAGAAGCCACTGCAAATTAAGAAGAACGGAATATTTAGTTTTATTTAATAAACCTTGGTTCTAATTAGACTTCCTGTTAAATTTACAAATTACCAGAGAACTAGTTAAATTTACGTAAAGTTTAACGGTTAGGTTAGACTTAGGGTTAAGAAGAACGGAAATTTGCTGTTTTATTCTTTGACCTCTGTTCTAATTTGACTTCCTGTTAAATTTCAAATATTTAACCAGAAAACCAATTGAACTCCAGTTTAACGTGGAGTTTAGTTAAACTAAGATTTAAGTTAGTTATGTGACACCTTGAGGCAACTCCCGTAAATTATCGATCCAACTTTTAATTGCTACATGTAATAAAGCAGATTTAATCCAACTTTATTTAATTAATTTCGACTACATGTCAGGGATAATAAAATAAGACAAAGTCGATGGTGTAATCGGTCCGTAGACAGCAATATAAAAGATCCATAAGGCAGCCGAATAGAAGTCAATCACGCGATAATAAATCCCATCGAGCATATCGTTCCTCTCTCTCTACACATAAAAATATTTGCTCTAAATAAGCGTTATAAAATGCAAATCGGCTCTGAGGCAATTGTTGCCTCTGGGATCACTTTTTCTCAGTGCAGGCGAAGTCGGCCTGCTAGCGTAGAGTCCCAGGCTCAGAGGCCCAGGCAGTGTTGCGTGTAATTTGTTATTTTATTTTATTGTTATTATTACCGCATGCGACGTGCACTTTATTTTCATTACCAGTTGGGATTCTTTTCATGCATATGTAACTTCGTGTATGGGAGAGCGCATCTAATGTCATGCATCGGAATTGGAAAATGCTTTCATAGTTGCTGCAGTTGTTGCTGCTGTTGCTTGTTGCTGCCGCTTTTGTTGCACGTGTGAATGTGGCAGTTGTGTGCCCAACTGCGCGGAGTTTGTGCCTCTGTGGAGCTGGCTCAGCACCTACTACTACTACTACCACCACTACCAGGCTAATTGGAAATGCATAAATGGTAATTGATGGCTATAAATAAAATGATGATATACCCAATTTGTTGTGAGTGCGCTGCGCCGCCCGCTCAGATGATATGGATTGCTCGAGCGGCCCATGTTAGATAATCGATTTAATTGGCCGATTTGGAAGTGGGAAAAGGTGGAGTCCCTCGTTCTAGGTTATCAAATAATGTCGTATCATGGAGACTTGAAGATTTTTAATCAAAGTTTCCAAGAAATTAATGTTTTATTACAAATATTGATTATAAAAATAAACTAAATTGTAATTTTATACCAAAACATACACAATCAGCTGTTTCAGGAGGTTCTTTTCATCGGTACCCGGCGGAAAAACAATTGGGAATTTTTACATTAGTTATTGAGTATTCAAATACAAATTATAACGACTTATACACAATATTTTCAAACGTAGACAGCCTTCCTAAACTAAAAACTTGCATCTTAACCAAATTAGTACGCAATCAAGCAAACAATCTTTACCCCATACTTTCTCCTTTCAAGCCTACAATCACCCTAACCCTAACAAGCACGTGCTTGGTGTGTACATACCGTAGTGCATCAACGACCAGAATTTAATTTAATTATCCGATTGGTTTTAGATTTCTCCTGTGAATTAAACAATTTATATTTCCTGATTGTGCGTCCCCTATAATAATTGTAAATCGGATTTATCATTATTATTGAGCTAACTTCCAAGAAGTTAACCTATTTCCTGGCATAATTATACGTATTTCTCCTCTGGATGAATCATTGTGACATTTATTTATTTTTCATTCGAACCTCGACCCATAACACTCGGTTTATTTCCTTCCTTTGCCTCCATCAGTGATAATCTGTGCAAATTTGTGCAATTCATTAAAAACGCTTTTGATTTGATATTGGCGGTGAGCAATTAATTTGCGCTTTTAACGATTCTCGCTTGGCGCTCTCCCTCTCTCTGTCTCTCTCTTGGGTATTTACCTCTCGGAATAAATTTGTAATATTCATCGAAGCTACGATCCAAAGAGAAACACCTAAAAGAGTCCCCCACAGAGAGAGAGATGGAGAGATGAAAGAGAGCTTTGCCGGTTGGGGGCCAGTTTCCAGGTCTCGCATGGAATTAACAATATTTATATAAACAAGTTATAAACAATGTTTGCCTAAACAGTGACAAACACACCCATACAAACAAGCAGCTACCCAAACCAGTTGATCTCTCAATAGCGTCCCCCCTCTCCTCCGCCCGTCTCTTTGGCTGCCACACAGCTGCATTGCATGCACGACGGATGCACGAGAGCTGCATACACTTCCGCATTTCTGAGGCCAGTTGCAGTGCATTCCTCTCTCTTTTGCCCACCTTTGCGGGCTCTCTTACATTTTAAGCTCTCTTACAAGCTGCTATATGTATTCCTCGACTCTGCTGGGCGTCAGCTGATTTTGTTTTGCTTGAACTTTTGCCGGTTTTCAAGCCGCGCTCCATGCCTCCCCAGTTTCTTCCGCTGCCTGTCTGCGCCCCCCTTCCCACCATGCTCGTCACAGTTGCTCGGTTTGTTTTGGAGCGCCGCGCTCTTCCCCGCACACACACACACACACACACATTGGCGCACATTAGCATGTCAGTCGAGGCTGCGGCGACCCTGCCCAATGTCAATCATTCAAGTCGAGGGAAGCAGGCCAAAAAGGCGAAATCCATTACAACGAGCTTATGATAGCTATAATGGCTGTGTGTGTGTGTGAGCCGGGCTGGCCTGTAATCTTCGGTGGCCCGGTCTTACTGACAGTGAAAACCAAAAAATGAGCCCCAAACAAAAAACCGCCAAAAAAGAAGGGAGACACTGGGAAAAAAGTGTTGTCGGTATTTGTTCTTATTCAGTGGTTGAATTATTATTATTAACAAATTGTAAAATAGTTTCTAAAAAGGTAATGTAATGAACTAGTTGAGAATTACAGAATACAGTGTTAAAAATTAAGAAAACTAGCATATATGTACAAGTCTAAAAAAGTATGTACATATTATATATCCTTCCGGTTTTATTAAAACAAAGTTAATAGAATATGCCATTTATGTTCGATATTTCCTATGGCTCATACATATACATATAGTATGATACAATGGTCCGATTTCGGTCGTTCTACATACTCGTATACATATACTGCTTGCAAAAGACAGAAGCCTATGATGAGGGACTAGTTTGCGTAGAAACCGATGGATAGACGTATAGATAGACGGACAGATAGACGGACAGACAAACGGACTGACGGACAAGTGAACATGGCTAGATCGACCTGGCTGGTCAAGAATATATTTACTTAATGGGCTTGGAGATGCCTCCTTCACTGCCTCCTTCACTTATATTATTTAATATTTATATTACTTAATAATCCTTTGTGTAAAAGTTCAGTAAGCTCAAACACACACTTATACACAGTTTTGGGTCCGAAACGCACTCACACGTACTGGCCATGGACGTGGCCCTGCATAAGTATGGGTGTGGGCCTAGCAAGCTTGGCTTCACTTGGTTACAACGCGAACGGGATAGCTTCTGGCCCAGTCGTTCTTAAACTCTCCGGAGCCCGACTTACACACTTTATGTGCTGCATGTGTATGCCGGTGGGCTCGCACACACAGGCGGCGGCGGACATTTGGTTTTTTTTTTGGGAGGTGAATGGCCGCAACTGTCGCTGCCACTTTGGTAACACCGTGGCGTATTAAACGTTGCTGTGGCAGCAGCGGTGGCGGTGGCGGCGGCGGACCAAAAATCAAAAACCAAAAGCCAAAAACCAAAGCCACAACATCGTCATCATCATCATCAACATCGTTGTGAACAGCAAACCATGGCGGATCCCAGTACTTTTGGCACAGAAAGGAGATTGGGGTGGACTGGGTGAGCAGCAGGAGGATAAGCACTAAGAGAAACTACATATATTGATTGCTGAGGTTCTTATATTATGGTACAGAAATTATTGCCACATTCTTGAAGAATAGGTAAGCCTACATCTTCAGTGTTTCTTAAATTCTATTTAAGATATAGTAATCTCTCAATAATAATTCGAAAATTGAAGTTTTTCAATTACTTTTCCCGGTGCAAGGAGAACTTGGAGGGCAGGTCAGCCGGAGCAATGTTTAATTTGCTTTGCATTTCGTTTGGCGAAACTCCAACAGTGCTGATCATTTTGCCAAAAGGCCTGAAGAGACTGCCTGACTGACTGACGGACTGACGGACTGAGTGACGTCTCCGCTGCTTCTGCGTTTTATTTCGGTTATTTTCCCGAACTTAACCCAGGCATTTTTATGGCCACACAAAAGTATGGGCCGATGTTATAGCTTTTTGTTTAAATTTGTTTGGTGGCTTTCTTCCCACACTGTGATTCCTCCTTGGCCAATGAGTTCAAGTCATGCATTTGGACGTGAAGATGTGGAGAGCCAGTCATATCCGTATCTAAGCCGCTTTTGCTTTTTAAGTGGAACAAAATTGGAACAGTCTCCTCAAGCAGGCGGGGCGACAATAAAGCGAACTTATAACTAGATCAAATAAACTACAAGATATAATAGTAATTAAAAACAACAAATATCTTAAATATTAATAGCAAATCAGGAAGTTCTCTTTCATAGTTTAAAGCCTGTATAATTGGGAAGTAATATAAGAATTAGGTTAGGAGAAGAGCTACAATTGTCACCTTTAATTAATGTTTATTTTACAGTGCACTGATTGGGCTACCTCTCTCTCTATATATCACCTGCTCTATTTAGCTCTCTCTCCCTGGCTGGTCAGCGTGTAAAACTAATTTTGTTTTAATTTCTCCTTTCAACACATGTTCGTGTGTAATTTTTAGACCCGCCGCACAAGGTATTTGACCCTTTGGCTCACAGCTGATTTATGGGAATTTATACGTATATTCGTATACCTATCCCCAGTGCCAGTCCCAGTCCCAGTCCCAGTCCCAGTCTATGGTCTGCTGCTGCTTTGGGATCTGATTCTGATTCTGATTCTGCTTCTGATTCCTATTCTGATTCTGGCCTGCCTCAGCTTCTTGTTCTATTTCAGCCCCGCCGGAGTTGAATGTACGTTTTGCGTGAAAGTTTGTGTGCCGTGTGTGAATCTGGCCAGTATTTGTTTGTTGCCTTCTTCTGGGCTAGGTAGAGCTGGATAGCTGGAGAGCTGGAGCGCAGCTCGGGCTATAGGAAGAAAGCTAATTCATGACATGCTGACCATATTAATTTATCTTCTTTCTGCAAAAGCCCGTGCATGATTTGCCCATTACCACCAATGGAGCTCCACCTCTTCCCTACTGCCCCCCAAAAACTCCCCATGAGCTACAGTCAAACTTGTCTATGGCGAACCACTCTTTGACTCAGAATCTTTGGGATAAACTTGCTATAATCTAGTAGGAAATAGATAACCCTCTAGTTATTTACTGGAACTAACTTTAAATTCAATTTTATATCCCCTTTTGTATATTTTTTACTTTCCTCATGTTTACAGAGTATTCGATTTAGACAATTTCTAGTTAGGGAAGTTAGACTGTATCTACGACTGCCCCTGCCTGTCATATGGTGGCCCCCGTGTCTCTTTGGCTTTCCGTCCAATTCTTTGGTACAATGAACTCCGGTGCGTGAAATGTTTGAAGCTCTTCGTTCTTTTTTTTTTCGGTAACGAGATCATTGACACTTTAACGCGGAATGCATTAAGTTTGTTACCATGGCGAACGATCGCGGGCCGTGATTTCTTTCTTTTATTGGCATGATCGTGCACTCCTAATGATAAAGAAGTTCGTAGAAAGATATCTAGCTAGCGCAGATCGGTTGAAGAAAGTTTGATGGATGGTTGGCCATAAAAGTGCTAAGATGATGGATATACGAGTATATGTATGTATTTTTGCCAACCAAATGAGCTGGGCAAAAGGGTCAAACTATTCGAGAAAGATCGAGAGCCACATAAAGAGAAAAGCATGCAAATGTAGCTTAAACTTTAAGCTAGATACTTTTGATCGATAAATACAACTGTGAGTAAGATAGTTAGTTGTAATGGTATCTTTAGGGTAAGAAGTCGAAGATCTTTTAAATATCTGCGATACAATCAATACCTAATTCCAATGTAGCATGTGTTTAACATTTATAAGCTCCCTACCCACAGGGTACAAATTTAAATAATTCTACCATTCCGATGGCTGATTCAGGAAATCAGCATGAATATTCCGAGAAGATAATGCAAATGATTGTGAATGCCCGGCTTTTGGGGCAGTGGTAAACAGAGATCCAGCTTTATCGAGGAGTTCAGTGACATGTTATCAGCGTGCCTGGCCAAGGGGATAGCCACCCCGATAAGCCGTATCATGGACACAAAGGGCATCGCCTGGCATTGAGGCGGTGTGCGGTGTGCAGAAAATTCTTGACTCTTTGCGAACACGCCATAATTACTCCATTATAATGGAGCGGCGGCAACAACTGAACTGATCCTCAGTCCGAGAACTGATTGAGAGGCCGCAGAAGGCTGCAAGGCTGCTGGACTCTGGCGGCAGATAATGATTATGGTTTCAATTACCCGACAGAGCGCGCGGTGCAGCTAACGAACGCCCCAGCAACAAAAGAGTAAACAAACATGTGTATGGGTATATTTTTCCAATTTTTCCCTCCTTCTTTTTGGACTTTTTAGTGGTGTAAAATATGCGGAAATGCATTTCTATGGACTTACTTACACACAAGTCAAACACCACAAGTCATGCCAGCCGGGCGAAACTTGCATGTGAACTGAGACTCTGCCTCCGGCCTCTACCTCTGCCCCTCTCTTTCTCTCGGTGCTCGTGTGTGTGTGTTGGCCCGAAGATGACGATATTAATGTGGCTGCGGATGGTAATGATGATCATGATAATCATGTGAAAACCAAACCAAAGCCAAAGCCAAAGCCTCCGCCTCATCCGAAGAGCCTCCCATGGACCTGTTTGGGGCATAATAAGAACACCAAGCAATGCAGCTGCCTGCAGCAGCATCAGCAGCAGCAGCAGCAGCATCAACATCAGCGGGTTGCATTGCTTGGCAATGCAACCAAAATGGCAACAACAAATACGGCCAGCAGGATGCAACTGAGTGGAGGGTTTTCCGGGGGTTACACACACAAAAACAAGCTCATTTTCATGGGTATTTAAAAAGTATATTTATTAAATTTCATATATTGGATAGCGGCAACTCATCTCTGAGTGGTATTTTATCTTGAGATACTTCCTTAGCAGCCAAGAGAGGTTCTATGAAATATTGTATATTTCGTTTATGAGATCCTTAAGAATTTATAAATATTAATTTATATATATTGTTTTAGATATAAGAAAATGCTGAAATGGAAGATTATTTAATTAATTCAATGATAGCATATAGCATTCATTGTTCTCTCTGCAATAAATTAAATTTTAAAAATATATATTTGCTAACAGATATCTAATAGATAAATAAATAATATAAGGAGATCTTTTCTAATGAAAATATATAAGAAATATACTGGGCTTAAGAGCTTCCCATAAGTGAATGGATTTTATAAAAGAGCTCCCCTATAACTTAATAAAATAACTTAAATATTCAAATTGTTTGAAGTAGCTTAGTATCTCTACCTTCGAAAGTGTCTTTAAGATTAACTGATAATTTAAGCCAAGGCATTATTGTTCGCGTTGTGAAATCCATTGGATTTAATGCATTTTAATATGCATTTCTTTCGGTGTGCAGGCCGCTCTGATGTTGACGATCAACCTATAGCCCAAGTAAATTACGACTGCAAGTCAACCAGTCGAGTCAGTCAAGACGAGAGTCATCTCCCCGTCGCCTCGCGCCGCGTCTCGCCGCATCGCATCGCCACGCTCTGTGTGTGTGAGAAAAGTTAAGAAAGAAAGCAAGTTGCTGGCCAGAAGAAGAAGCAGCGGCAGCGGCAGCAGTCGCTGGCTTTTTCTTTTGTTGTATTTACAAGCGGCCAAAGGTTCGTTGACCGTACAAATAGTGACCCACTAACATCCGCGAGTACGTTCACCCTTGTGACGTATTGCCCCATGATCAGAGCAGCAGCAGCAGCGGCGGCAGCAGCCGAAGCCGAAGCTCGAACGAGGCCGAAACGAACCCGGCTCAAACCTTTTGGGCCGCGCTTACTCTTCCGAACGAACCTCTTGGCAACGACGGATAGTGGGGCTTAAGAGCACACCGATGGGGCTTAAGAGGGCTTAAGAGCAACACGACGGCTGATGTGTGGCGGCTCTCCTGCTCGCTCTCTAGGCCGAAATGCGGAAATGTTGCAAGTTACACTTTGGCCGGCCTGTGTATGGGTGCTTATGTTCCTTAGCGTTGTATCTGTATCTTTTTGCGGCGTGTTAATCCCATCGTCGCGGACATCTTCATCTGGCTAGATTAACATCAAATTGGATGGCCAGCTTTGCTCTCGCTTGGCCAAAGTGATTTCGTTGGCCCTGATCGTAAAAATATTTGTTGCTGCAATCAATTATGACCCGGCTGTCTCGGTGTGTGCGTCTCTAAGCGGTATCTGTGTGCGGCACACTGGACGAAATATAGTTTTATAGCTAAAATTATTACTAAAACAATTAATATTCTCATTTGTATATAAATTACTTATATTACAAGTGAATAAATAGATATTATTTTATATTTTCAATCAAATTTGGCAAGGTCTTTATTATAAAATCTATATTTTAGCTATTGATTTTGCTGAAATCAAGAATATTTCTTTAAGGAAATGAAAAACAGTCTTAAGATTCATGTTCAGACACATAAAATGTATAGGTATTTATTCCTAAACCATTCGTTTTATAAAATATACTAATAATATAAGAGTAACCCTAAAAGATACATATAAAACTCGAAAGATAATTTGTTCTCACTTAATTCATTAGATCCTTTCCAATTTTCATACAAAATTCAAACAAAAACATACAAATTAATAGAAAAACTTATAATATATAATTAACATACAATAAGTGATCATATTTGTAAGGTTTCCTAAACAAATATTTCTTGGCATCAAAGTAAAAGACAATAGTTATCTCCAAAGATCACCAGAGAAATGTAAATCCTTTTCAAATATCTGTCACCTTTAATCAGGATGTTGAATCGCAAATTTTAGGGTATCCCTTATCTGCCGCGTTCATCTGCTCGACCACACCTTTTCTTCTTTGGCGGGATCTTGTGACCTTTGGCCTTGACAACTCCCGTCGCTTGTGCCGCCTTTTCATTTTGCCTCAAGTTCAAGCCCGCCGTTAAAACCTGAAATTGCCACATGCGGTGAAAGTAAAAATTCATAATTTTTACCCCCCGCCCCCCGGCATAGTTGTTGTTAACATTTTACCCAAAGAGGCCATAAAAATGGCAAACCAACTGCGCTCGACTCCGTGGCGGCACAACTGCAGCACTGCGGCAACTGCAACATCAAGCGAATCAGCGTTGGTGGCAGCAACACCAAGAGCAACAGCTACAGCAACACCAGACAGTGAACAGCACCAACAAATGCAATGGCATGCAGTTTTCCAAGCCCCTTTTTACCACTTCATTAGCCGGCGAGCGGGTCGAATTCGGTTGTCGGTTTTTGGCATTGGTTTTTCGGGCCTTTCTTTCTTTTACTTTCGTTCGTTCGGTTTTCTCGGCGAGGAGTTTTCCAAATAATTTAGCCAACAAGGTGTGGGCCGGCCTCACACATTTTCCACGCCAAGGCTGAGGCCGCGTTGATCATGAACATGACACAATATTATGGATTATGAGGGGCCTTTTCAGCACTCAAAAAAATATTGTTATATATTTGGTTTGTATAAAAATTAAATGGGTTAAATATATATACGTAATATACTGGGATATATTTTTAAAGAACGAGGTAACCTTGGCCAACCTTCCATAGGTACGTCGAATACTATAAAATATTAACTATAAAATATATAATAATATATAATCCTTGAGTAAAATCTTTTAAGCGGTTTCTGTATTTATTACTTTAAACTGTAAACCTTTACACATTTCACTATAAATAAATATACATTAAATACTGTAAAATATAAATTTATAACAATCTAGTAAACTACTTCAAATATCTTGAGATTTCTTCTAGATTCCTTACAAAATGTGATACCCAATCACATATTTTTTGCTGTGTATATTTTGCTGGCTGCTACGGGTTGCCAATGGTTTTGTGTTGATGCTGCTGGCTAAAAGGAAAAGGAAAATCTCTTGGTGTGGCAAAAACATTTCAATTTCTTTTTCAAATTCAACTGGAGTTCATAATTTAGCGTTTATTTATGAGTTGTCAAGGTGTTCGGTACGTGACTTGTCGGCCTTGTTGGATATATTTTCAAGTTCGGGGCGCCGGCGCCTCTGCCTATATCCCGTTTAGATCAATTTCATATTTATGGGTTTATGCAGAAATTTGTCTGTTCTCAGGCAAGGATTTTGTTTTCTCTAAGGTGGGCCACACACGTACACGGGTTTTGGTGGTCATGAATGAACGAGCAACTGCAGGACATTCAATATGGATCCTGGGGCAGCCTTGAACTTCGTTTGGGCGCAGCAGCATCAGCAGCAGCTGCTGCCTCCTGCCAGAGGCATGAGCATCTTCATTCCATCTGATTGGACACATGGGAAACTGGCTAAGCTTTTGGGGCCCAGGATCAAATGACTATTGGCAGCTGGTTTTGGCCCAGCTTCCGATTCACACGATGCTGCTGCTGCTGCTGCTGCCGGTGCTGGCGTGCTTACTCAAGCGAGGCCAACGAAGGCGGCTACCAAATTGGCTAACAATTTTCAAGCGGCGGCCGCTGCAATCATTGGATTAATTTTAATATGTCCATGGATTGGGCCGCTTTCGACCTAGCCGGGCAGCATCTATGATTATGGGCTCACGGCATCGATTCCGACTTCGACTCGTACTCGGGAGTCTCAAACACATGTACATAAATGTAGCAACATAGCTGCCACTGGAATTGCGACCTCTTTGGCGCTACCAACGCCGATGCTGCTGCTGCAGTGGCTGCTGCTGTAGCTGGTTACGAAACCCCAAGAAAAACTTCCGCATTCATTTAAGATCATTTCTGTCGTTTGCTGCTCCAAGTGGTTGCTGCCGTGGCTGTTGCCGCTGCTGCCGCTGCCGCTGCCGGTGCCGGTGCAAGAGTTGCAAGTTGCAAGTTGCAACAAGCATCAACACAGCCCCCCCTCATTTGGTGTTGCTTGTCTGTTGTTTGCTATTATTAATGCCCGCCGCCGTCACCCGTCGTCTCCTCGAAGCAGTCTCCTCGGACGGTGGTGATGTTGCTGCCGTTTCTGCATTCGCTGTTTTCGCGAATTTATGGATCGGGGAGCAAACTGCGCGCCGCGCACATATGGAGCCAGTTCGTCTGCTTCCCAAAGACAGGCGCCCAATTGACAAGGTGTTTTGGTGATTGTCCATACCGGATTGCTGTTCCTCATTGCTGTGCCTGTGCCGGTGACTGTGCCTGTGCCTGCGCGGTTGATGTCATACTTGGGGGGCCAGCCAGCGGAGCAAGCCATCCAATCCAGCTGATCCAATGCGCTTTTCAATGGGAGATACGTATTGGATACTGTACGGATTAACTAGTAGTTAAGAGGGGGCTTATATTGGCCAGAGATCTATAAGAAGATATTAACAGGGAACACACTATAGCTGGAATCATTGAATACTTTCTGGCGGCTGCTTTTCAGAAGATATTTTCAAGTAAATAACTTAAGTAATTGTTAAATCAAGCTAAATATCGGTATGTGATAAGTAAATTTAAAAACAAACCATCAGATCTATGAGAATCTATTAACAAGGAACAAACTGTAGCCGGGATCTTTGAATACTTTCTGGGAACAGCTTTTTATATTATTTTTCAAGTAAATAACTTAAGGCGAATAGAAAGATTCAGTAATATTCTTCAACTAAGTTGAATTTTGGTATGTTAGAAGAAATATTAAGAAAAACTAGTCACTTTAAGTCACAAATTGTTAAGGTTACTCAGAGTAGTCCTTTAATTTTGAATATAAATAATAAATCACATACAAAACTACATATCTGTTTATTTGGAAAGATAGATCTTTCTTAATTAATGTTATTATATAGATCAGAAATATATATCTTAAATATTTACATTTAATCAAAAATAAAACATACTCCTCTCTTCTCTATAAGCTACCTAATTTCATAACTGATTTAATTAACGAAATCATTAAACTAATCTTTACAAATCGTTATTTCTGATTAAATCGCTTTATAAGCAACAACTTGCAGGAAGCCCGGTAACCAGTCCTGCCATAATCAGGTCAAGCCTTGGCTTGCAGCCCGTTAAATGGCCAATACAGAAAAGAACACTTCCCCCGACTTCTTGTTCATCATGTTTTTTTTTTCCTGCCTGCCTCGCTTTGGCAATAAATTCACACTAACGGGGCGAAATGGAAGAGCAGTCAGCGAAGGAGACGTTTACGTTCATCAATAACCAGAGTACCGTTAGTTAGTCCGCTGGCCAGAGTCAGAGCCAAAGTCTCCCGACTTGGCCAAATGACCAAATGCGGTGGCCAGTGTGACTGTCGAATGTGGAGGCCCGCGCCAATAAATTACCTAGAAGCGCACCCAAGAGGAGGGAAGCCATCGTGTTGGTACGGGATCGGGAGAGGGAAAAGGCCAAGAACAAGAAGCCAATGCAACAGAAGAAGGCCAACAAGAGGCAACGGTATATTATGCAATCACAGCATGAATGAGACACTCTTGACCGAGTTTCCAAAGCCAGGCAATAACGGTACCACGACACATGCGACAGCTGACAAGTGGCCCCAACCAACAGAGCCAAGTTCCAGGCCCCAGCTCCAGCTCCAGCTCCAGCTGGAGGCCCCCAAGGCAAGGCGGCGCACAAAGAAAAGAGCATGGCCAAGAAGCGACTAACGGGTTCTAGGCTGTGGGCCAAGCTGAAAAAGAGGAAGCACAAAGGGAAGGAGAAAGAGCCTCAGATAGCCATAAGGAGCTGGAAATGCACGACGTTCAGCCAATTATGCAAACAATGAAATAAAAGAAAACAAGCAAGAATAAGTACAATAAAACATGGCTTAAATTCCAAAAAGTTGATCATTATTTTGTTTTTACTTTAAGATATATTTAGTTGAAGCCAATGTTAAAAAACTGGACCCAATTGTCTGAAACCGCTGGCAATAATCATGCTTCTTTACACATTAAATAGTTAAAGGCTATAGAATAAGTCTAAGAAGTTTCTGTTATCTGTTTTAAATATATTTAAAATATTTTATGCATTCTAAAGAAATAATGGCATACTTTCTGGCGGCACACAAGCTAGAGATCATTAAAATCTAAAGCTATTTAGGGATTCACAATAAAAACAAACTTATAGTACATTCAAACTCTCTCTAAACCAACCCCTTTCGACCAAAATAATACAAAAACCTCGGCCAGTTAGTGTTTTACTAACATTTTTACTTTATTAATATTTTTTCCCCTAAAGAGTGTCACTAAATACTTGCTGGTGACATTAACAAGAATAATAAACAGATGATCTTCACGGATTATACATTTATTCTGAAGAGTGATGCTGTAAGTGGACAGAGGGATAATATTGTTGGTTAGCTATGCATTCAAGTGTCTAAGTACACATGTTTTCTTTCTCCGATATGGATTCTTCACAATAATATTTCAGCTCGATTGGAGTTTACTTCTGCAGATGGGTCTTGACGAGAGAAACCAGAGGAGCGGCTGTGGGCATTGCTGGATG
Source organism: Drosophila parvula (assembly GCA_018904695.1). Classification (NCBI taxonomy): domain Eukaryota; kingdom Metazoa; phylum Arthropoda; class Insecta; order Diptera; family Drosophilidae; genus Drosophila; species Drosophila parvula. The sequence continues at coordinate 49,756 of JAEIIG010038226.1, read as the reverse complement.
CTCGCCGGCACTGCCGGCAATATCAATATGCGTGTACTTGATCGGCAAGCTGGAGTCTAAGCCATGTTTGTCCAATCCCGAAGCCATGATCATGAAGGCGGCTGGCACCTGGTGTCCTCGCGGTGTCCTAACCGATGGCGCATTATTGGCCTGAACCAGATCCTCGCCAATTACTTTGCCTGCGTTGAAGGCAAAGTCACTGGGACGGAGCACTGAGACCTCAAAGGGTTCGCCAAAGGCTTGACCAGCAGCCTGCAATCTCCTGGCATGATCCTCAATATGGGCCACGCTGTTGTCAATGGCAATCGACTGGCCCTCGCCAGCTGATATGAAAGCATGGCCCGTCAATGTGGCAATGGTAAAGATATGTGGATCTGGCAGATTCTTTTCCACAACCAACTCCTTCATGCGGCACAGGGCATCGGTCATGCACATCCTGCCCTCGGCGTCGGTGTTGCCAATCCGCACATGAAGTCCGGCTCGCGATGTAATAATCTCATCGGCCACATAGCACTCCTCGCCTACGGAATTGCGAACCATGCAAAGGGCGGCAATCACATGGATATCATCTGGCTGGAGCTGATTGACCACCTGCATGAATCCGGCGGCAGCCGCAGCTCCACACTTGTCTCGAGACATGCCAGCCATTACACCGCCGGCCTTGATGTCAGCACCACCAGTGTCGTAGGTAACACCCTTGCCAACGAGCATCAGAGTCTTTCTGGCCGGGTTCGGGGGCTTGTACTCCAGAAAGATAATGCGACCTCGGTGACGCTCAACGGCCTCAGCTGCCCGGTTGACAGCCGCAAAAAGAGGATACTCCTTCTGCAGGGTCTTCAAATCACTTATCACAGTCACACTCAGCTTGTCGAACAGCGGCTTAATGTACTTCTCCACCTGGATGGGAGTCATGCGCTCCGGGTCGCCAACGCCAATGTCGCGAGCCACGAAGCGACCGGCCTCCAGGATCAAGGCTTCCTTGAGAATCTCATCGGCCTTGGGATCATCGATCTCGATACTCAGCGTGGTCACACCGGCGTCCTTCGGTGCACCAGCTTCGCGAAGTTGAATGGGCTGAAGTTTAACAAATATGTTAATTATATTAATGGAATATATTAAATATATACAACTTACCACATATAGCTGCTCCAGGGCGCCAAGGACGGTGCAGAGTTCGGCCTGAGGGAAACGCCTGACCTTGGGCACAACCAGTAATGGGGTTTGGAATCCAGCCTGGAGAAGGGAAGAACATTAGAATGAATATAATATAAAAAAAATATATAAATTATTTTCTAGATACACACCTTGATCACCTTCTGCATGGACTGCTTAGCCGCCTCCTGGTAGCTCCTCACATCATCGTAGTCGGTCAGCTTGGCAACGGGTGCATAGACCACCGGCAGGTCCACATTGGGCGCCTTAAAGCAGGAGATGCTGCTGTCAAAGGACTTGTCAAAGCTGCGGTGCTGTTCGAAGGCCTCCTTCAGCTCGCTGGGCACGGCGTCACGATCGATGATGCACAGACAGTCGCTGCCGGCGCGGCTCATCAACTTGTTCAGCCGGAGGGAGCATGGAACCATTCTGGAGGGGAGCGGGAGTAAAGTGCACAATGAAACAGTTATAGAAAAATATACATTCAATTGAGAAACATTTAATTTAGTGTCAACAATAAGCAATGGCACGTGATTGTTATTGCAACGCCGTTTTATCACGTCGCCAAAGGTCTTTATGAACTGATGAAATAGTGCGACATGACATAACCAGAACGCGGATATTTTTTAAACACAACCTTTTCAATTTTATATTAATGGCGTTCTTAAATACAAAATTATCGGAAAAAAACCCTTTAAATGAAAAATAGAAGTATGCCCATGTCTTGCTACTTTCCTGGCGCTGAGATTATCTTAACTTTAAATGCAATAAATACTTGTGATAAGCTTATGAAATCGTCGTTATAATCATAAACCAATTGCCCAATTTAAATGCCAACAACTGCGGTCAAACATACAAAAGGACTCTAAACACAAATAATAAAATATATACATAACTGAGTTATTCCACAATCTTAACGTAGATTCGGATTAGATAAAGTATACTTAACATTATGAATATAATTTAAGAGTGGAAAAAATTATACATCTGGGTTTTAGATATTTATTTTCCGTTGTTTTTCAAAATAATAATTAAGATGGGAAAATTTTAAATGAAATTCAAGAACCTTGCTTATAAGTTACACGCCCATTTTTAGTTATTACTATGTATTGGGAAATGATTATAAAACTGATAAAATCAGGGCGCTATTTGCTTGGACCTCGCTGTAAAAGATGGCGAAAAGCTAAGAGCTTTTCTCGCAAGAATTGTTAACTAAGAATTGATTAACTAAGCCCTCTTAATAAAAACGAACACACCCTCTAGATAGGATTCTCCCGGTACTCACTTTTCGATACCCATGTTGAGTAGGCTGCGACTTGGTCGATCGGCGGATGGGGCGTCACTGAACTTCAGATGGAAACAAAAGCGCTGCAGCTGGAAACTGGAATTTGGAAAGTGGGTAGCGGGCGCGGGATCTGGAACAGAAAGCGGGTGGCTGGCGATAAGGAGCGTTCTGCTGATAAAAAAAAAAAACTCTCTACAGCGACGAGCAACGAACAAGGCGACAAGTAACAACTTGCAATGCTCTGGCTTGGGTGGCCAAGCTTTTTATACTACATTCGACGACAATGCCACCCAGGGCTTTTGTTAATTGTTAATTGGACGAAACCAGATTGCACGAACGATTATTCATTGCCTGTATGATCGCCAGTGTAACGCTAGAACTCGGATATAACCCGACAGCAATAACAAAGGCAAAGTCTACTCACGTCGCTCGCTGGGATTTGTTGGTTTGGTGTCGGTTTCCTCTTGCCAGTCACGTCCGCGGAGAATGCAGTTGGTAGTTGGTGCCAAATCGCGAAAACAAAAGGCTGTTTGGCCAGACCAGCCGGCATGTGTGAAGCTTTCAAATGCCGGAGACCAGCTGTTAGCCGTTTGCCCGCGTTGCCAACCACCGGGCAGCCACAGAGATAAGCTTTTGTCGCGACGTACATACATACCGAACTAAACTTAAGGGAACCCAAAAAAATAAAACAAAAATTGGCATATGTATGTATGTATGTATAAACATTTATTCGCCATTAATAAAACATTCAATGTCCTTTGTCAGTTGCGGCAGCTGCTTGGCGTCCAGAGCGAGAAGTTTCCTGTATGGTGTCATCACGGCATCACCTTCTAGCCAATCGCCGGACATGCCCGAATCGGTTTCGGAGGCCACCGAGTATTCGAAGGAGAACTTGGCCCGCTCCGAAAGTAACTCATCCTCAGCGTTTGTATAGTTATCCTCGGCTGCCTTTCCCTTCTTTGCTTCCTTTCTGTAGAACTTAACAAGGAGCAGCAGCGTGCCAAAGTTAAACTTCATCTTTTTAGCCTTGGCGGCTTCTATTTCCTGTTGCAGATTCTGCAAAAGTGGCACAGAGATCTGGGCTGGTATGTTGATGAAGCGCTCGTTGACCAGGAATCCTGTGTGGCTCTGGTCGTTCTCTAGAATCGTCCTCAACTGCTCCTGCACTGCGGGCGGGGCATGTGCTTTGGCGCGATCAAGTAGGTACGTTCTTAGCTGGGCAATGCTGGGCTGATCCTTCTTGGCGGTCAAGTTCAGCACGGAGGTGATGCCAAAGACAGTGCCATCCTCAACCATATTATCGTCGTCAGTTTCGCTCTCGGGCTCCTCGTCATCGCACTGGCAAATCACGCTCCCAACAAAATTTTGGGCTTTAAAAAGGATAGGTGTGTTAATATGAATAGGAAGCGGAGCGTTCTGGTAATATTTACCAATGATAAGATCCGCCATTTGATTGCAGTTGATGTGGGCACGTAGAAACAATCGCTGGAGCAACTGGGAAATGCCCTGGGCATCGGGGTCTACCGGCGAACGGCCCTCGAAGTCGATTTGTACCTCCTACAAAATAATTGAGTGTTTAATGCTCTTAGCGGAGCAGCGTCCTCTTACCTCGTTGCCTCTGTAGGCATCTGGATGCGTTTCGTCATCGTCGTCCTCACTAGAACTGGAATCCTCCTCGTTCGGCTCCACCTCCATCTTATTCAGCTTCTTTTGCTTACTCGCCGACATTATTTACGTTTAATTACAATTTTTGTTTAACAAATGAAAAGAATGCCGGCGGCTGCATCAACAGCTGTTTCCTACACGTGTTGCGCCGCGTTGCCAACCCTTTTTGGGAAATTTACAGCTTACTGCTGTTAACGTAAACCCAGCAATGTTTAACAGTGAGCTGTTGTATGTATGTACATATGTATGTAATATTTTTACACTGAACTAAACATCCTCCTGCTGCGTTATGTGCGCCTGGTTTATAAAACCATACATTTTATAAATTTGTGCTGCGAAAACTACTGATTAGGTTGTTGTTGTTGTCGAAACAATAACAATAGTTGCCCGCAGCGTACATTACGTGTAACAGGCGAACAGAAAGCAGTAGAGCAACGATGCACTTATCTATGCTGTGACGTCAGTCGATCGTTTGCTCTCTGTTTAGCGAGCGTACGATTGTCCAAAAAAGTCAAAGAGAGCAGCTCTCGCGAGAGCACAAAACAGTTACATTTGTAATACGTTACACTGAACTAATCAGCCTCCTGCTGCGTTCTGTGCGCCTGGTGTATAAAACCTTACATTTTGTAAATTTGTACTGCGAAAACTACTGATTAGGTTTTTTTGTTGTCGAAACAATAACAATAGTTGCCCGCAGCGTACATTACGTGTAACAGGCGAACAGAGGGCAATAGAGCAACGATGCACTTATCGACGCTGTGACGTCAGTCGATCGTTTGTTCTCTGTTTAGCGAGCGTACGATTGTCAAAAAAAGTAAAAGAGAGCAGCCCTCGCGAGAGCACTAAACAGTTACATTTGTAATACGTTCCACTGAACTAATCATCCTCCTGCTGCGTTCTGTGCGCCTGGTGTATAAAACCATACATTTGGTAAATTTGTACTGCGAAAACTACTGATTAGGTTGTTGTTGTTGTCGAAACAATAACAATAGTTGCTAGCAGCGTACATTTCGTGTAACAGGCGAACAGAAAGCAGTAGATCAACGATGCACTTATCTATGCTGTGACGTCAGTCTATCACTTTTAGCTTAGCCAAGACCAACACCATTTTTGACACCTATTTTCTACATTCAAATTTAAGCACATTAGCGCTGCTGAGGTTTTGTGTTGGAACTCCGAACTACTAAAATTATTAGTTTTGCCTTTTCTCTATAGCTCAGCCAAGACCAACACCAGTTTTGACACCAATTTTGTAGATGTAAATTAAAGCTCACTGGCGCCGCGAAGGGCTTGTGGTGGAATCCGAACTACTAAAGTTATCAGTGTTACCTTTTTACATTTAGCCAAGACCAACACTACAAGCCGAATATCGTAAAGTATATCGTATACCGTAGCTTAGTCAAGACCAACACCATTTTTGATACCAATTTTGTAGATGTAAATTAAAGCTCACTGGCGCCGCGAAGGGCTGGAGGGTGGTGGAATCCGAACTACTAAAGTTATCAGTTACCTTTTTACTTTTAGCTCAGCTAAACTGGAATCCTCCTCCTTTGGCTTCACCTCCATCTTAATCAGCTTCTTTTGCTCACTCGCCGACATTATTTACGTTTAATTACAATTTTTGTTTAACAATGCGGCGGCTGCATCAACAGCGTGTTGCGCCGCGTTGCCAACCATTTAGACAAATTTACAGCTGACTGCTGTTAACGTAAACCCAGCAATTTTTAACAGTGAGCTGTTAATCGAAACCCAAATCTCTGCACGCGCGATTGTATATTTTAAACAAATGTGACTTTATTAAAACAATTTCTTTAGTTAAAGTCACGAGTCCACCTCCAATTTCTTCGCATCTAAACGCTGCTGGTACTGTTCCTGAGTCAGTAGGCTAGCCTTAATAGAATCGCAGTTCTCGATCTTGGGCAGAAGGATGGCAAAGTAAGCGGCTCCTTCGGGCAGTTGTTCCAGGAGCTTTGGTTCCTTCACCAAGGCCGTGTTCACCTCGACCAACTTGCCTCGAATGCAGCTGGGAACCTTGAAGGTTTCTCCTTTTTCCGTGCTTAGTAAGGCCAAAGTGGACTCCGCCTGGAGGATCATTCCGCCCTTCTTGCCCTTTCCCTTGACCACATTTTGGCTGCGATCTACATTTCCGACATCAAAGCTGACAGAAGCGACGCCCTGAGCCAGAGCAGGATGACCGGCAGCCAGGCAGATCAGGCAAATGCGATTTGAGTGGTAGAGCACCTGGTAGGGCACATCTCCCTTAAAGTAATAGTATCGTGTGAAGAAGCGATCCACAACGCTTGGGTAATTTACATTGAATCCATCGGTTATGGGGCTTATAGCCTGTCCGCAAATAATCTGCACCTCGTTCTGGAAATAGAAGGGTTCCAGGCCCAGGGGTTCCTCCGTGGCAGCAGTCATATTGTTGGCCCTTAATTGGCCTCTCCTTGGAGCAGCTTTTCCTTATACTTCGTCTGGCGCTCGCGGGCTCGGGCTCTATTTGCGGCTGACCGGGCGATACGTTCACCCTTCAGACACTTGACCACCTTGTCGTCGATGGAGTTGCACACGCCAACAAACTTGGCGAACGCGTTCTGCAGGGGAATATCTACATTAAGAATAATTTCAAACCGGAAGCGATATTCAGCACACTCACATTTTCGTGGCAGGCCTGGAGTTCTTCTATTAATTTGTTGCAAGTGGGCGTGTGCAGATGGGCGGACAGGTCCGTATGCATTTTTAACTGCTGCTGCTCTGTCGGTTTTTATTTATTTTTTTTACTGCCTGATTATCAAATGCTGTGTACAGTGCTGCCAACTCGTCTGGCATAAAACAGCTGCTTAAAATTCCATTGAAAAAAAAAGCTTTAAAAAGCCAAGAGATTGTGATGGAAGCTTACAAAATCTAGTGATGACAGTAAGTTGGAATTATATCGATGCGCTCACGACACAACTAATTAATTTAAATGGAAATTTACGAATTTTGCTCTTTTTCTAGCGATTGTACAACTGCTGCATTCTGTGCGTTTTGTATTACCTTATCACTTTTAGCTTAGCCAAGACGAACAGCATTTTTGACACCAATTTTGTTCATTCAAATTTAAGCTCACTAGCGCCGCTGAGGTTTTGTGTTGGAACTCCGAACTACTACAATTATAGGTGTTTCCTTTTTACTTTTAGCTTAGACAAGACCAACACCACCAAAATCCTAATCCAAATCCTAATATCGTAAAGTATATCGTAATTATATATATCGTAAAATGCCAGTGGCGTAAAACATCTTTAATTCCTTATTTTTCCACTTTAGAATAAACATTTAACTTCTAAATTTACTGAAATTAATAACTATTTCTTACATTTTCTTGATTTCGTAAAACCTAGCAGCTCTGATGCCCGATAGCCCAATATAATCGAAAAGAGCAGCTCTCGCGAGACCACGAAACTTTTATCCATTCTCCTGCTGCATTCTGAGCGCCTGGTACCTGATGGGGAACTTTTGGTTGCCGAAACAATAGCAATAGTTGCCCGCAGCTTACATTTCGTGTAACAGGCGAACAGGGCATAAAATATAGTACAAATACTTTCTTCATATTCCGGTTTCTTTATCTATCCCAATGCCGGTTTGATTGGATTTTTTTTTTTGTAGATGTCTTTGTGTCTTATTCCATTAATTTTATTTTAATGAACATATTGTATGTTATAGCAGTCCGATTTGCAATAAAATCTGTGAGGGCATGAAATCGTTTTGCTTTACGATAACTTCATCTGGTGATATTTCTGCCGATCAGATAGCAATCAGGTATTTTTGCAGTGGGGGTAGAAACCAGGCCTAAATCAGTAAAACATATGATTGCTTGGGGTTTTCTGTTGTTTTTATTTATTTGTGTATTTCACCCGCTCTCACAGTTCATTTTACATAGGCTTTCAGTGTGTAAAATTGATTATGTTTAATTAATGTGTATAAGCTGCTCTCGCTCTCGTCAACAAGTTTATTTTATCTCACATGCGTCTAAGTCATTGTTGATTACATAAGTTAAATTCTTTATTATCGTCTTCACTGTTTGCTTTTATTAAAAAAGTCTTATCAACTACGGCATCGTCAGGGTCTGAAAACCAATAAAAAAAAACAAAATTCTAAACTTTACCATATTTCATTTGCTCAAAACTCAAATCTCAGATCTCAAAATCAAAACGCTCCTCTGTTGTTCACTACTACTACTACTGGAGGAAAAGAAAAGAAAATATGTCACTTGGGAATTATAACAGGGGGCTTGCCAATGAGGGGTTCTTTGAATGCGTGGGCTATGTACGTATATGGGTTAGAAATCGTCGATAGTTCGTCTACAAGTTATTGCTCTCAGTTATGGTTAAGTGCTGTTCTACTCGCCTAGAAAAGACTCGATGCTACCTCTCTCTACTCGGTTAAATGGGGGGGAAAACGAACAGGTGTATTCTTTGTGTGTTTTGCTCTCGATATTGCATTAGTTTCCCTCTCATAAAGCTCTCAGTTCGGTTACATGTATTATGGTAAATGAAAATAAAGATTATCCTGCAACGCGGTTGAAATCAAAACTTCTCTAAAGCAACCGTTGCTATTTTGAATAGCTCTCCATTTCCCTCTCTCTCTCTCCCGCTCTCTTCCCTTCGAAAAAAGAAACCATCAAAGGCTCTGTTTTGGTCTTGCGCTGTTGTTCTCTACCGATTTTTGGGGTCCTTTAACAAAATAAGAAGAATAGAAAAGCCTTCTCCTTTGCTCTGTAAGTGCAACCCCTCTCTCCCTCCGTTAAACGTGTCCCTCTCCAAGTTTCCCTCGATATTAATTCTCTATAGACGGTTGCCGGTGCCGATGTCACATTCTCTCTATCTCTCATTAAAACAAACTAAATGGCAGGTTTTCTCCTTCTCAGGAGCCAACATCTCATCTCGTCTTTTTCGGATCGGCCTGTCCTTGGTTCTGGCCCTCATCCTGCTGCGCTTCGATGCTGGCTAAAGCCGACTCGGACATCTTCTTGTACTTTCCGGCCAACTCGGGCAGCTCGTAGGCAATGGCCAGATCCAGCTTGGTGATCGGACAGCCGCGGAAGTAGGTGCATGTGTCCGTCAGCTTCTTGAACTCGTACAGTGGATTCAGGCGGAAGAAGTCGCGATAAACCTCCGGATCGGGCAGATCGTAGCGCGAGATGTTCGTCAGGGTGGAGAGGCCCTCGTAGATGTGATAGTTCTGCGGATGGTCGATGATGTCGTCCGCAATGCGCTTCTTGTTGCCGAACAGCGTCTTGTGGTTGTAGAACGTGTTCAGGTAGCAGTCCACCATTTTGGCGTGGTTGCGCACGCGTACCTGTTACAAATATTTACAAATATTCCATTATTTTAATAGTAATTTTGTTGTATTATTACACAATAGTATTATTACAAAAAGTACTCACCGCGAAGCGTCGGGCGCTGGAGATCTTGTGCTCGATACGCTTGTCGATGGCCGTGCGCAGATCGCGCAGGAAGGCGCGCTCCTGGGCAAGCAGCAGGCGGGCTGGGGCACCATCCTGGTAGGGATGCGTCCACAGCGAGGTGGTGTACATGAGCGGCGGCTGGGCCGAGGACATCAGCGGCGAGATGTTCCAGATGAGGGCGCCCTGGACGCGCAGCAGCTCCTCCGGCTTGACGGTGTCAGCCTTGTTGAGGATGATGCGCGTCTGGTACTCGCGTCCCTTCAGCTGATCGAGAATGGCCTCCGTTTCGGGGCCCACGTCCAACTTGGCCGGGTCGTAGACCAGAAAGATGATGTCCGCCCGATCGATGAACCACTGGCAGGCGTCATTGAAGGGAAAGACGCGTGACACTTGCTTGCGCACCTCTAGAATGCCGGGTATCTCGACAATGTTGACCTGAAAAATGTAATCAGATTCGCCAAGTGCTTAAATTTAGTAATTCTTGGCTCTTGCCTTGTCTGCCTTACTGCCCGTATTCGTTGGCCACTCTGCTATCCCGCATCAATTTATTAATATCGAAATTAATGCAGGCTGTGTGCTAAAAGCTATAAATTCCCTTTGGCAGGTGGCCAGCAAAAAAATGTGCAGTTTCCCAATCGACGGGCAGCTGCTCTGGGCGACAAGTTAATACGGTCTGACCTGGCAGCTATTTGCCGGCCGCTTACCTTCTCAAGAATCTTGCTCTTCATCTTCAGGCCCCGCAGACGCTCCTCCAATCCCTGGCCGAACTTCTGCAGTCCGGAGAAGGTGTAGTCGGCCGCCAATTGGGTGCCATCTAGAACCTCCGTCTCGTTGCCCCACATCAGAATGTTGAAGTAGGCCGGAGAGGGTTCAGCACCTGTTGAAAATCGAGAAAATATATTGGGGGTAATGTTGAGATTTCATTTGGCATTTTATCAAATACATTTTGAGCTTGTCAATATTTTCCATTATTTATTTATTTATTTTTAATTGGAAAGTTATGATTGATGCTCACCAGTTCGCAGAGAGTTGGGGGTGTACTCGTTGTCAGTGAGATAGTTGAGAATGGATGACTTGCCACCCGACCAGGGTCCCATGAACAAGATCAGAGGCTTGGAGAAGATCTCAGGATCGCTGAAGTGACGGTTGCTCAGATCGCGATATTTGTAGAGGGTCTCCAGGGGCTTGACGGCATTCTCGTAGATGCGCTTAATGTCCCGCAGAATGATCTCGGCCACATTATCGGTGGCCTTCTCGCGTGCATTGAACTCCTCATCCAGCTGAAGGAGCTCCGAAATGTGCTGGCGACTGCGACGGTTTTCGGGGATCTGTCCCTCCTGTAAATGTGAAGTTCAAAGATTGGCATGCTCCTTACTGGACTCTATTCGATTTTAAACTTACCCAAAGGAGTTCGTCCTCTGGCTTTGTGTCGTCTTCATCGTCAGCATCAGCGGATTCCTTGACAGCAGCTTCAGCCTTAGGCTCATCCTGAGATTCCTCAGACTCGACAGCGTCTTCTTTGGCGGCTTCTGGAGCCTCGGGAGCAGTTTCCTTCTCAACAGGTTCCTCCTCAGCCTCCTCGACTGGAGCTGGCTTCTCCTCCTCCTTCTCTTCCTCAGACTCGGCCTTGTCTTCCTCCGGCTGGACTGGTTCCTGTTCGACTTCCTCTACCTCCGGTTCCTGAACCTGCTCAACTTCTGGCTCAGCCTGCTCAACTTCTGGCTCAGCCTGTTCAACTTCTGGCTCAGCCTGTTGTTCCTCCTCCTGCTCCTTTTCTGCTTCAACTTCGGCAGATTCTTCCTTCACGATTTCTTCCTCTATTGGGAATTCTTCGGCAGGACTCGGAGGCGCTTCGTTGTCCGGAACTGGTGCAGCGTCTACTTCACGTTTGCTGCGCTTCTTGACCTTTCCATCCTCAGCGATGTCCCTATCGTCGTGTTCGTTGGGAACTCCATCGCCATCCACATCGCCGTCGTGCTCGTTCAGGATTCCATCTCCATCCAGATCCTCATCCTTCTCATTTGGCACTCCGTCGCCGTCGAGATCTTCATCCTCTGAAAATGTTTAAGATGAATATCGAAGGAACAAATGTCAATGATTTCCATGACTAAGAGATGAATTATAATATAAACTTACGAGAATTGTTGGTGCCATCACCATCCAAATCTTCATCCTTTTCGTTTTTGACACCATCACCATCAATATCTTCGTCCTCTGTAAAGGATTACTAGGGATTTTAAGAGATTTTAAATAGATATGTGGTTTTCCTTACCATGATTAACTGTGCCATCGCCGTCGAGGTCTTCATCCTCGTCATTTTTCACTCCGTCACCATCGAGATCCTCATCCTCTGTGAAGAAAAACATGTATATAATTAAGATGCGTAACATGATTTATGGTATTTGTTTTGCCAGCCGTTAAAAGTTTTGCATATTCAAGAAAGAGTGTGATTTGCCTCTGGGCACAGAAATATATATAGTTATAGATATATATATTGGAATATGATAATATTCTTAAATATCGAGGAAGAACACATTCAGCACTAAGCTCTTTAAACTTATTTTTTTAATTAGAAATCGACATCCTACCGTGATTGACTTTGCCATCACCATCCAGATCATCATCTTCCTCATTCGGAACACCATCGCCATCTAAATCTTCATCCTCTGAAAATGCATAAAATAATTAGAGAAACTGAACATATTCTACATCAGCCATAAGCAATTTTTATTTGCTGTAAATAAAAAAGTAACAATAAAATAAGAGCATAATTTAAGCCGGCAGCTATCTGAAATTTAAAGAAGCTTCTAAGAATATTCACTTATAAATCAAATTAATAGAATAATTAAATATATAAATATAAAGCCTAGAAAGCAAGTAAATAGCTTTTAGAAACATTAAAAACATAAATGAATAATACCATGATTCGGAGTGCCATCGCCGTCTAGATCCTCGTCCTCTGTTGTAGTACAAAAAAAGAGTTCGATTTTCTCGATGAAGTCAAGCTATCGATAACACCTACCGTGATTCGCTTTGCCATCGCCATCGATGTCTTCATCCCTTGAGTTGGGCACACCGTCGCCATCAATGTCCTCGTCCTTAGAGTTGGGCACACCATCGCCATCGATATCATCGTCCTCATCGTTCGGGATGCCATCGCCATCAATGTCCTCATCCTCGTCGTTTGGTATGCCGTCTCCATCGATATCATCGTCCTTATCGTTCGGTATGCCATCCCCATCGATATCATCGTCCTCGTCATCGGGAATGCCATCGCCATCTAAATCGTTGGCACTTTTCGCGTCCTCTGTGGAATCCAATTCGACAGTTTCAATTTCTATCGTCTCTTTTTCATCATTCGCGAATATCCCACCATCATCATCGTCGTCGTCCCCACGTGGCTGATCGGATTGCAGTTCTCCAGAGCCATCTTTGACACCATCTGTGATTAATTTTGATGAGGAAAATTAGTAAGCGGCCACATACCAGACATTCTTTGTCTATTGTATTGAGTAATATCTTTTCGATATCATGTGTTATTATTTAAAATACAGTAAGCAGAGCAATTTAGGAAATTAAGGAAATTAGATGGCTTCCTAACTTAAATTAAAATTTACTGTTTGCAATTGTAACTAAGTTAAATGCTTAGCAGATTAATTTATAAATTTTCCTTAAGCCGTAGTCTAAGCTATTTTGTATTTAAATACTTAAGGCAGTGTCCTTACCAGTTTTCAATTCATGTATGGCCTTCTCAATGTAGGGTCGACATTCTGATTCGCTTGGTCCGACATCGGCATTGACAAACCCAACTGAAAATCAATCGAAGTGACAGGTCAATTTGTAATCCGAGTGTGTTCATCCCAAATGCAAGGGGGCCCAAGGAAAGGATAGGCCCTAAATCCTATTTTCATCGTCGTCACCCAAAGAACAATTGCCGCACTTTCTCAGTTTGATGTCAGCACCAACGACGAGGTCATTCTATCTGTTAGAACTTGACATTATTTATGGTACTCGCGCTGTACAAACATACACACTTCGAATAGACGTATCTACCATACATATGTATATGCGCCGGATTTATGAATTTTATTTTTAAAAGATGAAAACTCAAACACATTTCGCCAGCTTGTGGATGAGTAAATTGCTGTACCATTTTGTTGGCTGCTCGCCCACTTTGGCTTTACTTCTATATTTTTGTTTCTCTTGGCCACCTTACTGTCCTGCTGCCCCAGCCAGCCCCGGATAATATAAAAGAAAACGCGGGGGCGTTCCATTTCCATTTGCAATGGAATATTCTACATCTTCAGCTATAGCATTTTCAGTGATGGAGAAGGTCGCCTTCGGAGTGACGGTTGTTCGCGGTGAGGTCGCTCAGCTAATTACTATTGTTGTCACACAATTAGGACAAATGTCTGCGTGTGATTCGGCGGAAAGTGTGGAAAATTAGGCCATATATCAGGCAACAAGCCGGGTCTAATTAAGCCAGATATAAATGAGTGCGACAACTATGGCCACTCAATGTGCAGTTTATCCGTCAGCGAATAATTCATTTGATTTATTTCAGGGCGTATGTGGGCAGGAAGCTATTTGGGCTATTTCGCATTTCATTGCTATCCGCATTGATAGAATTATTTATACAACTTTTTCAGAAGGCCTGCCTGCGGCCTGCTGCCTGCACATTGTGTTTATGTTGCTGCAATCGAGCCCATCCCCAGCGAAAAATTAAAAAAAAATATATTATAGTACACGGCATTTGCGCCATTTCTCATTTTTTTTCCTTCTATCGTTTTTTTTTCCTGTTGCTGTTTTGCAAACTTGAGCAAACCAAACAAAATACACAGAGACATTTTGCGCACACGGATGGATGGGGAAAATAGATAGATAGAAAGCGCTCGCTGAGCGCAAATAAAATAACTTAAGAATTCTAAATTTAAAAATATTACAAACGATGACAACGAAGAGCAACCAAGCGCGGAGCAGCAGAAATCTCAGTTCTCCCAAAGCAAAAAAAAAAAAAAAAGAAGGCAGCAAAGAAGAAAAATCGGCATAGGCGAACATGTATCTGTATCTGTGTATCTACTAGTGGTTGGCCAAGAACTAATGTTCGTCCACTGACGTTTGCAGACACCAACACCGACCCAAAAAAACAAAAAAAAAAAATACAGAACGCACAAACTCAGGCAAATATTTTTAAACGTATATTAATACATATTTCTTTTTTTCGACGTTTTTGCCCCCTCCTGTTTTTCTTGGCTTTTTGTTATAAAATTGCATAATGCCTGCCCAGGCTGCGTGAAAAAATCGTGGCCCTTTGCCTATTATCTATTACCTATTTCTTTTTTATATAATAATATCGGAAGAAAAGAAAGGATGTCATTTTCCGGGATATACTCACCATGATTGGAGACGGCGAGTAACGTTAGTCCCAGCAGGAACCAAATTGTTAGCCGCCCCATAATAATCAAAGCAAGAAATTATCCTTGAGTTTCCAGCGTGGTTAACACGTTAGCCACGTCATAAATTCTCCTTGCAAGTTTTCCGTAATTATAAATAATTATGGAAAATTAGAATTAACACTTTTGCTCGTATTCTGCATATATATGCATCCGCTATATATGCGCTCGTTTAAATGCACTAAATGAAAGAGTGAAGAATTCGAAAACCAACGATTATTTAAGGCCGAATAGCCAATGGATATGTTTTTTTTTTCTGTTTGAGATATGCGTATATGTATATAGGATATGAGTGTATTGGGAATCTGGTGTTTATATATAGAGTTATTATCTGTGTAGATATTTAATTAGGCTCGCACAAATTTTGTCACAGTTTTAGTGGGGTTTCCAATTTTGCACTTGTTCGTTGTTTCCTTCACTTTGCAGATCGATTATGGATCATTAATTATTATTATTATTATTATTTTGGGTAATTTGTTCGAGTAATTCTCGCGCTGCCGTTGGCAAAATTTAACCAACAATCGTCGGCTGGGTAATCCTTAGTGTCCCTTTCGACGATTGTTAGCTAAATAATTTGCTTATTTCTGGGCGTCGTGGTCGTCTTCGATTTGGTCGTCTGTGCACGTCGTGTGCGTGTCGTTTTTTGAACCAGAGGCAGCTCGAATTTTTCCCAACACACATCTATTTTCTATCTAGTCTGCCTGAAAGAAGGAAACTTGGCTGTTTTGCGGCGTACACGAGTATACGAGACGATCTCTCCCGGTCCAAAACCAATTCGTAACTCAACATGCATATACCATGAATTTACCTTGTGACCGCGAAAATTATTCGATTTTGATATTTTCGTAGCACGAATTTTTGTCAAAAGCACACACTGTTGAGAGAGTGAGTGGGAAATTCGCTGAATGCTCTTCTTAGTTTTCTATTTTCTTTTCTATGGCCTCTCGCGCCGGGTGGCGCTCTCCTTTTGGATTTTCCCGGATTTCGGACGGAAGTCTGGGGCCAAGGAGCCAATAATAAATTGCTTTGGTGTTCAAAATAAAAAGTACTCGGTAAGTTATTTAAATAATGTGTTTAAGAAAGATTGTTTGACGGATTGGAACTTGGTTAGCCATCATAGATCACTTTCTCTCTCTCTCTCTCTCATTCTTAGCACTTTCGTTTTGGATTTGGAGGAATGTTTAATTTTAGATAATGCGGTGCTCATTCCGCCAAATTACTCAGAGCACCTTCTTCTTATTAGTATTTTTGTGTGTGTTGAGCTTAAAATTTTCGAAATTTCGACGGTAGCTTGGTAGATTTGTTTCGTGTCACCAATCCCTCACTCTCAGCCTCTCTCTCGCTCAAGACAACTCAGAACATCAAGTGAGATTATGAAAATTAAATGTTAAGGATCGCTGTTTTTGCTCATTTTAATGGTTGATTGCACGAACAGCTGTTCGCTGGTTGATCCAAGGCTGGCGCTGCCCCTGTCCCTCCTCAGTACCCCAATTCAGCTCACCTCACTTCGGTGCGGACAAGTGCCAATGTGTCCCAAGTCATTGCGTTTATTAGCGCAATTAGAAATGGCGAATTCCGTCAGAGTTACGGAGCACAGTCCCCGATTCCCGAGCAGCCTTATGTAAGACATATTCTGACAGATCATTTCGTGTTTTTTTTTTATACTCGAAACGATTGCTCACACTTCCATCGAACGGACCATTAATTTTGTGGTTTATTTGTTTCGAAAATCATATTTATTTTTATTGTTTTCGTCTCGTCTGGGGTTAATCTCCCGATCTTCGATCTGGTTTATGCCCCTAAGTAGCCATTAAATTAAAAGGCTTAAGTGTTAAATCCTATAGGCAAAATACGATTTTCACCAGCTTACTCTAGGGTTCTTAGTCTAAATAATTTAAAAGTGCATTTGTGGGACTCTCAGTGGGCTTCGTTTCCCTGCTTCCGACTCTTCTTGTGGGTGCAATAGTAGCGATCGCTGTTCTCGATCCAATCGCAAACGTTCAGGACCGTGTGGAAGGCCGTGCCCTCTTTGCACTCGAATTCCACTGGCTTGCCATGAACGCACCGGAAGTACTGTGGCAAAAATGTGGAAAATATTATATAAATGGGTTATAAAAGGTCGCATAAAAAAGTTAAGAACTTCTATTTTACACTAACCTTTCGACAGTTTGGATGCGGCACAAAATCGCGGTTGGTGCAATCGATTTCGCTGGGATCAAACTGGGGTTCACTGGGCTGCTCCGGATCCACAACCTCCACGGGCTCTTCAGTGGTCTTCTCCGGAGCTGGAGTAGTGGTCGTTGTCGTGGTGGTAGTGGTCTTCTTGGGCTTCTTGGGTTTCTGTTAAATATCAAATGTATTTCATATCCTCACATATATGTAAGACCCTTTCCGGCTGCTTACCTTGGTGGTGGGCTTCTGAGTGCTGCTTGCCAAGGTTGGCACTGGCGCTGAGGTTGAGCTGGAAGTTGGCTGAGGCTTTGGCTTTGGTCTCCGCGTGGTGGTCGGCGTTGCCTCAGTCTGCGGCACAGGACCCTCGTCCGGATTGGGTGGTGTGGCAGGTGGTTTTGCCCACTCGGGCTAAGAAATCAAATAAACGTTCTCAATTGTTCTCACTTGAGCGGAAATACTTACTCTTGGCGTTGTCTCCCTGGTGGGTTCCGGAACTCGATAGCTTCGCATATTGTCGTAAAGGATCTGCATCAAGCCGTTCTTTCGACCGCACAGACCGTGGAAGTCATCCATGTCAACGGCCCAGGTCATGGCTCCTGCATAGCCACGCTGCTTGATGAAGTCCATCTTGATCTGCACGGAGGCCTCGTTCTCGTAGCCCACCCACTGGGTGTCCCTGTAGGTGAAGGGCACCATTCCAGCATCGTCCCATTCTAGGGTCCATCCCTTGGACTTGTCCATCACCTCTGTGCAGATCTCGTAGTAGGCCAGGAAGCCGCTGGCATTTGTGTATGGACCTGGGGCTCCGCCACCAGCCTCCTTGTTTATATAGGTGCCCATGTTGTAGTTCTTGTTCGAGTTGCTCAGCGTGAAGGTCCTGCCGTAGAACGGGATGCCCACCACCAGCTTGTTGGCCGGACAGCCCATCTGCTCCCACAGGGCCAGGCCGTCGTTCTAGAAGGGCGTCGTTTATTAGTTGGGCAGCCAGTCCCAATCCCCTTGTGTCTCACTTACCACGTTGAGCAGCTCGTAGGCGTACTGGTCGTGCTTTCGCTTGTAGAGCGGACTGTGCACGTCAGCGAATCCAGCCCAGTTTCCGCGCAGGTCGTAGGTCATGGCGTGAATGGCGTCCAGTAATCTGTATACATCAGAGTGAGTGATGTTATCCAGAGACTAATTAAAGACTGCAACTTACTCGCACAACTCCGGAACGTGGTAGCCCTCCTGCAAACGGAACTTGGCCACTGGCACCGCCATGGTGATTTCCCAACCGCGACCCTCACGATCAAAGGCACGCCTCAGCTCCTGCACAAAGTAAAGGAACTTATCCTTGTCCCCGAAGCTGCCGCCACGATCTGTGGCTCCCGGGTATTCCCAGTCCAGGTCGAAGCCATCGAAATTGTATTGCCTCATGAAGCGTACCACACTGCGTATGAAACTTTGTCGTCGCTCCCGAACCGCCACCATTTGGGAATACTTTGAGCCACCTTCGGCCCAACCACCGACAGCCACCTGAAGCTTCAAATTGGGATGCGTCTTCTTCAGTTGAGTGAATTTGCTGAAGCCTTCCTGGTCGACATCCAGATCGGGGTCGATCACCAAAACATCCCAGCCCTTGTCATTGACACCGATGAAGGAGTAGACGAGATGAGTGCACAGATCGGCGGGCACATCCTCCAGACCATAACGACCGATTCCAGGACGATATACGGCCCAGTTGCTGAAGTAACAGACAATTCGAGCGGGCGTGTCACTGCCCAGAATCGCCACTGGAGTGCAGCAGATCACGCCCAGCAGGAGAAGTGCCAAACGTTGCACTGAAATGGTTATTATTATTATTTTATATAAAATTATATCCGATATAATTAAAGTAACACTTGCTAGAATTGCTTTTCTTTGTTAAACGTTATGTTTGAATACTTGAATTAAAACCCTGACTGGGATTGTTTTGTAATCGTAAAAGCCTCCTATGTTCCCGGTTACGATTTGTTTTCCAGATCCACGCGACACGCATATATAATGGAATTAAATCCACTGCCGCTTTATGGTTCCCTAAGGTTGAGTGTCCATAATGCTGCACGCTCAAGTTCGTTCACCGACTTGCACTTTGTATGCACGGCCAGGCTTACCCATTTCTTAATGCTCCTCCACGAGACGCGGATCGGTGAAGAATCGGTGAATATATGTATGTAGGTATAGTATTATATATACGAGGAATCGCTACGTTCTGCGTGCGACGCGCGTTTGGCGTCAAATGACAGTCAAACTCTCGATCAGTCCGGCTTTTATAGTGGGCGGCGGTGGCGAAATGTCGCCTCGGCTTAGTTATTTTTTGTTTTTTGCAGTCCGGTTCTTGGATTGCGCCTTTGTTCCTGCGTAGAGTGCGTGAGAGGTGTACGATTCTCCGCACGGGAATGGGAGCGAGGAGAAGAACGGGCTTTTGTGTTTTTGCCCCGTGTGTGTGCTCATTTCCAGATCAGTTTAGCTTGTTGTTTTGCCCACTTTCTTTCCGATTGTTTTGCATTCGCATTTTATCTCTCTCTGTCGCTCTGTGTCACCCCCTGTCGTTGTTTATGCTCTAGAATTACCATATTTCAGACAGATTCCTGCAAATGGCCTGGATAATGTTACGCTGCATGCATCCAGGCCTCGCTGGGCGATAGCCCCGGGTAAATGGTAATGAAAAAGATAACTTGTGGTTAAAGGTAGCAACTTTATTGTTACTTTGTTAATGAAACAAAGCCGAAGCTTAAGTCTAGGCTATGCCAATGCGTATATCAATGGCCAAGGGGGCATCTTCGGTGCTGGTGGTGGTGGGTGCTGCAGTGGATGAGGTGGAGGCTGTGGTTACAGGTGGCGACGTTGCAGGGGAAACTGGCGGTGGAGCTACGCTGCTGGAGCTAGGCTCTTGGGGCGTCAATGGAGATCTTTCTTTGTCATCTAAAAATATATAATATTAGATCAGGTATTGTGAGCCAAGTTTTAAGTAGTTTCTGAAATGGCTAAGTGGTTAAGTATGGTCTATGCCATTTATGAAATTCTACCTTCATTTTTAATGTTATAAATAGTTTTACTAAGTTGTAAAGTTATCGAAATATATTTTATATTCAAATAAAACTAATCAAAGTTTCTAAAAGCTAAAACTAATGTTGGTATATAATTAAAAATATGTCCCACAAAGTAACTTTATTATGTCTTTTGCCGTAATTGTTTTAAAGTCATCCAAGTTTGCCCGTACTTATTCACTTTATTTACATTTATATATCTTCATATTTTATCGCACAAAACAAATAGTTATTTAAAAACAATATTTACCATTTGTTATCATTAAGATTGCAAAGCCTTAAACCAAGAGACGCAGTGTTTATAAACAAAATATAAGCAAGCAAAGGGAAGTATTTACCCAGCCTAATTTTCAGTCTTTAGTATGAATTGCCTTAAGTAAATGTTTACCCAAGAAACCTCCCAAATGCACTCTTACCTTTAAAGGGCGCCAGTTCAGCTTTAAAAGGTCGCTGGTGCTCCCCATGTCCCGGCGGTCCAAAGCTGTTTGGAAACGGCTCAAAGCCATTCGGATATGGCTCGAATCTATGGTGTGGTGGTGGTGGTCCATGGTGCGGATGCTGGAATCCAAATCCGCCATGGTGATGGCACTCCGGACCCGGACCCGGAAACTGGTGATTCCAGTGCCGCTTGTGTTGGTGGTGTCCGTAACCGTGATTGCCGTCGCCATGATGGCGACGATGCCGATAGTGCTGCTGGACGTGGACCGGGCTCAAACTTGAAACAGGCGAGGAATCCTCGGCCAATAAATCTTGGCTGGTGAAGGCTCTGAAAAAAAGACACAAAAAAAAAAAAACAGACCAGGTGAAGCGATGAATATACGGACGTGTAGCGACCACGGATACTAACGCATTCTCGATTCCCGGAAACGGAGCAGCCTGGAGCTGGGAAGCTGCCTGCAGGCTTATCACGGCGAGCAGCGCCAGCTGTGTGATATATGCGATTGAAATGGGGTTTGGGGGCTGGAAATTTACGGCTTGCCGACAGAGACAAACGCTGGACTTACACGGGCGGGAATTGAGGCTAACATACTGCTCCTGCAGCAATCGCAATCCCTGGTCTTGTTCCTGTTTAGCAGTTTATTCTTGGTGAACGCCTCTCGCTCGGTCTCGGAACCTCACTCTTTAGCCGCGAAAGATCGACTAAAGCTCGCGGGGCGACGACTCACTTTATTCCGCACAATTAATACTTGGACAATGTCGCCATGTCGTCGGAGTCGGGGTCGGGGTTTTTTTTATCTCCCGCTCCCTTACTCACTCACGGTTTTGAGTTTGTTTTCTTTTTTTTCGCATCATCACAGCGCGTCGCCGTAAACCTGATTGGTTAATGATAATTCAGGTTTTATTCATACCCCTTTCCTCAACACATATGTATATGGCTACGTGCATAAATCGGTTGATTGTCTTTCGGAGCGTATTGTAATTAGCCGGGCCTGCTGCACTGGGCCTGCTGCCTGCCCAGCCGCTGGCTGTCGATGTTGGTCTGGAATAATAGCCACAAACGCACTGTAATTGCCAGTTAATGTGACAAAGTGTTGTTAATTTTGCGGTCGCTGAATTGAAGCCCATTGACGGTGCGAAAACCTTACAGATTAACGTATTTGTCTCGAAATTAGTTTAGGAAATACACTCGGGAAAACTAGCCAGCAAATGCAGAAACTATTTATCCTTTGAGGGGAATATTAAATAGCTCAAAAATGGATTTTAAAAAGTTGTATTTGTATGAAAAAGAAATAAGACGAGAAAAAGTATGTAACATTTGTTGTATATGAGAGAAAATTAATAAAAAAAAATGGTAGTATTAATAGTAGTTTATTAGCTACAATCTGTGCATACGCTTCATGTGCCGGCAGAGGCAATTTACTAACTCGCGAGCTAGGGCCTTGGGCACCACTGCTTTAAAATTATAATGTCCAGTGAACCTATCAACATCTTTATAATAAAGAACAACAATTTAAGTAATGAAAATACAACATATATTTTTAAAAGTAACCAACCTAGATAAAGATATCACCCATTTAAGTCAAGTAAAAATATTTCCGAGTGTATTATGAATATGCAAACCAATTCACGAATCAAATGGCACTTACTTTCGATGTAGGCAATCCACTGACGATCGAGAGTCACGATTATGTTAATGACATATCGAACTCTGATAAGACGGCTTTGCTTATTTAGAAAGTTATCGAATGCTCCACATTTCTCCCGATATATGTATGCCCTGTCTTGACGCCCACACATTCCCCATCGCGGGGGCTACTGCGTCGATTTCTGGCTCTACTTGTCATGCTTGCAGCGTCTTCCAAAAATAAAATTAATTCCACAATATTTAATGTTGAGCTGTCAGCGCTGGGCCTCATTGTGATTCATGACAACGAAGCCCCCTTAACATTGATCTTGAATTTTGCCGGCAATTGAGGCTGAGATTCGTCATAAAGGTGTCGTCCAGAAAGTGTCCGGCCAGTTCCTGTTCCGCGAAACCTTCGGGCAGTTACAATGGCAACAAAGGCGTTTGAATTTTCAACTATAATCTTTATTGATAACATTTTCTCGTTCGCAGTTTATCGTCTTCAACTCTTATCATATTATGACGTACAATTTGTATGTATGTATATGTTTATGTATATTTATATGTATATATATGCAATAAATATTTGTTGTGTGTGTGGGTGTGTTTTTAAATGTTTTTCATCTTGATTTCTCGGTATCTAGGGAGTATGCGTGCTTCTAAGCTTGGTGCTGTTGCAATTTTAAGCCGACATATCCGACAATGTCTATATATATTTATTCCTTTCAGTGTGTGTGCGCGAACTTAGAAGAAAACTAAGGATCAAAAATAATTTACATATGTATACACATTCATATAGCACCGCGAAATGTACAAACAACTTGTGGAATCATCGGGAACTTAGCAATAATTATAATTATATTGATAAAAGAACCTTAAACCATACGTAGCAAATAGATAATAATAATAATAATAATCGTAATAACAACTAAAAACTAGCAACTTACAATATATTTTTGTACAATTTTGCATGGATCGTTTTCCTCTAGATTCTGCTCTCTATTTAACAAATGTCTCGTTGTTTTTTTTTGTTTACTTTTATTTCCTGTGGGCTAATGCGATTATTTTTTTTTAGGTATAATTTGTGAATAGATCTATGCGATTTCGGTAACTTTTAAAGTTATGTAGACATTAAATTTTCAACCAGCGATAGCATTTAATTTTATCCATTGACTTGCATTGTATTTTATTTGTTTTTGCTAAAAACATCCATCCATCCAACCATCCAGGATCAGCTCCTTCGGGCCTTCGCCTTAATTGCATGGCTAATTGACCTACATTTAAATAATTATATGTACTCGTACGTGTGTGTGTATATAGCAGTATGCTCGTTTAAATATGTATAATTTTAAATTTATATATGCATGTTGTGGTTCAGCGTTGCCTTTTATATGTTCTCTCGTTTAAATACAATTGAATTATATTTCCTCAATTAATTATATATTATTCCATTATTCATAATTGCGATAGGTACATTTTGGGGAAAAATTGCAAAGGTCTGAGAAGTGCTCGGAGTGCGCTGTGCGTTCTGCTATTGATTTTGATGCCATTGCTGTTGATATTCTGCTGACTGACTGATTGACTGACTGACTAACTGGTTGATCTAAAAAACTGTTTCATATCAAATGCAATAATATTGGCTCCAAAAATTGTTCAAATGCTGTAACTGCCTGCTGGTTTGGTTACTTTCTTTGTAGAGAAAATGCGCTACTCTCGAAAAGTCGGTTACAAAAGTCTTCAAAGTTATTGTTTTAGTTGTCATGAATGTGCTTTGACCGATCTACCTCTCAGGAACGTATTTGATTCGCCTCAACTCCGATTTTAATCGTTTATTTAATTGCTGACACTATGCTGATGATGGGATAACCATCGATCCGCCCTACAGTTCAAGAACGCTCGCTAATTGTGTGTTAATTGATATCGTTTGAATGACTTGTAACACCCTTACATTGATATGTTGAATCTTTGATTTCCATATTGTATATGTTGTATATATATGTATATATATAATATAATATAATATGCATAGTATCATTAACGCAATAACAATCGTTTTCTCGTCTGCCGCTCGCACAAAATTCGTTAATATTCCCTCCATCTCTGATTTCGATTTCGATTAGCAATAGTCTTTTCCGCGGATATATCGTATGTATACTTATAACTTCCATATAACTCAGTCGTCACATCTATGAATTGATTCGATTTTCGGTTAAAATTGTTAGCAAATTTCCTAGTTTGATTCTCAAGATAAATGCAGCGGATATTGTGCCTGAATAAAATAGTGTATTCGCTAATCGGAGTTAGTTATTTAGTTAGCAGTTTAGTTGTCGCGCTTAGCTGTAAAAATTGTCGCGTTGCTGGAATATCGGCAGTGGTGAGTCGCTTGGTGACTCCGATCGATGCTCGTCATCCTGGTTTGCTCTTTCGGCCGACTTGGACATGGCTTTCTCTGTGGGTTAATAGAAATAGAATCAAGTTAGTTTATCGAATCGAAAAAGTATCTCTTCTCTGACCACAACCTTCCCAAGCGTGCTGTAAAAAGTTTGGAGTATAAAAAAGTAGATACACCGATAACCGTACGGAAGTATATGTAGGTTTTGTTTTTGGTTTTTTTGTGTGGATTTATTGGGTATACGTTTGTTTTTGGTTTGTTATTTTCTGTTGGGAGTGTGCTTGCTTTTTTGTTGCTGTTACTCCTGTCTTAGCTGTTCATGTTGTTGGTGCTTTGAGCTTATACTTACTCGGTCTGGTTCTTGGATCGATTTGACAACTTTTACACGCAGGTTAGGCAGTGCAGAAATTTAGTTAAAACTAAGCTTTTTGCATCAAAAATTGAATTTAAAAACTTTATCAAACAATTTTTTGGGATACTTTTAATCTTTCTGAAGGCAAGGTTTTGAAGCTGCTAATTAGTTACCTCAACAGAAAGCTCCGCTGGGTAACATTCAAACTCAACCGCACGGAATGCAGCACCCAGATATGTACTCTGATGGAACATTGAACTTAAATCTTTGTTTTTTTTTATAAATATAGCTCATTTATTTTTTTTCCTATTTAATTTATAATTTACTTATTTTCCTACTAACATCTGATTACAAAATGTTTTCCTTGAGACTCTTTCCAATATATTTGCACTTTGGTGCTTATAGTAAATACTGTGCTCATTCTGGTGTATTATTAAGTGTTCTTTTAGAATGTTTTGGTAAGTTTTGTGTGCTTTTGCTTGTTTGTGATTAGTGGTTAGTATATCGGGTGCAAATTTCACTTATATTTTAAGACCTACGATTATAATTAGGGCGTGCAGTTTGATTAATTGGGCCAATATAGTATCTAGACTAAGCAGGGCAGAGATTTGTGATAATAATACTATATAAAGTATGCACGGCATGGAAGCTATATAGTACTTGTTTATTGTTTATTTATGGTTATCGTATAAACGAAATGTGTACAAACCTGGACTTACGGAATCGTATTTCTGTTGTTGTTGTTCTTGTTCTGGTTGTTGTTGTTCTTGTGCTTATTTGTTGTTGTTGTACTTGTTCTTGTTGCTATTGCGTTGCTGTTTATACTTGGTTGTCGTTTTTTTCATTCATATTGTTTTTGTATTTTGTTTTAGTATTTTTGTTGTGAATTTGTTGGAGTGAGTTTCAGTGAGTTTTTTTAGCATGCTGTAAATCTGAACTTCGCGTGTGTTCTTGTTGTTATAACTGCAGTTACCTTAGGCTTAGGTGTAACGTTCTAAATATGCTTTGTATGTATGTACGCTCATATGTATGTTTGGAATAGGTATGTATTTTGAACAGCGATTTCGCGAACCCTCTCTCACTTATCGATTTGCAAACATAAACACAACGTGAACGTAAATCAAAGGCAATGCAAATAAAAACACAAAATGTGAACAGAAACAACTCGACTGGCTACTTGCGGATTAGTTGTGACTAGTGGGATTGCCTAGAAAATATGCAAGAAACAAAACGAATAAACATATAATATAATAATAAATTATACAAAATGCAAATGCAAAACAAGTATTTAATTATATAAATGAACTTGATAAGGGGTTAGTATTAATTATAATGTATTTGAACATGTAACTGAATTTGATTTAATGTGTGTTCGCAGTAAGAAATGTCAAGTTTCAAGTTTCTAAATTTAATTTAATCCAAATAAGTCGCAAAGAACCATTATTTTCCCAATAAAAATCGTTTACAAAGTTCAAGAATCTTTAGAAATGCTTTTCGGCTTGATATGTTTCGTGGCATGGCCAACGCGGCGTATACTCAATACGTTGCGTATACTCAATACGCAGAGTATGCAGTTCATGGAACCCTTGTCGTTGGTTACTTATTTTATGATTAATTATACATAAACTGACCAGGTGCCAATGCGAAATGTATGTATGAGAGGGTAGTGTGTGGGCCACAGGTACGATTGAGATGTACGATTGACTGTTGACAGTGTTGCAAGTGTGGAAGTGGGTGTGGGTGGTGCTGTGGGTGTGTGAGAAGGGGTCATGAAGGAATATCATCGCCATCATGGACGTCGCTCGCAATGAGGTGAAGGAGGGGATGATGATGATGATCTTAGAGAGAAACTTGATTCAAACGGGGGGAGCAACGCTTAGATTAGATGGTATGCTTATGATATGGATTATCATTAATCATCTAGAAATCAGAAAGAGTTGAAAGAAGATACATATATAGAGATTAGAAGAGAGCATAGAGTTGACAGTTCGGAATGAAAAGGGGGGTCGGTCGCTGGCATGGTTAGATTACACTGAATATACGCTTAGGTATATACACACATAACACTTAGGTCGGTGGTTTGGATATTAGTAAGAACGGAAGAACATGAAACATAAACTCAACTTGCAAGGCATTGCATAATACGTTTCAAATACGGGATTTGCTTTGGGTTTGCTTCAATGGTAACTTAACCTAACTCTCTCTGTGGTATTTAATTTGAATCCCTTGGGTTGCTGTACTTACCGGCCACGATCTTGCTGACCTGCATCACCTGCTGGGCCAGGATTTGGTTCAGCTGCAGCAGGTGCTCGCGCTGCTTCTTCTCCGCATTGATTTTGCTCGGCGGCAGGCTCTCGTTTTCCTGGAAACACAAGACATTTTCACCTTTCATGTCGCGTCAGTATATTTTGTGAAAAACTTACATTGCTGCTAAGAGGCGCCTCGGACAGCATCTTCTTGATGGACTCCACCTTCTCCTGGCGACGCTTCTTCTCCTCCGGCGACAGCTCGGGCGTCTGTTTTGCATAAATATAATTTAAATAAATGAAAATAACTAATCAGTGCCATTTACTCACTGTTTCTGGTATGTAACGCTCGGGTATGACTATTTTGTTCGGTGCCAACAGCAAGTTGTCAATGGTATTCTCCGAAATCTTCTCACCATGTCCCAGAGCCGAGCGAATCACATCAGGGGCATTCATTCGTGGCCTCAGAGCCACCTCCATGTCCAGATCGTCGCGAGCTCGCCAGTTTGTGTTCTAAATATAATAATATTAGCTAACAAATCTGTATTAGTATTTATTTCATTTAATTTCCACTCACATTTCGATTCATATCGTTCTCCGCCTGCACCTTCTCCATGGCCTTCTGGTTGACATTGTTGGGCGCCGTGTAGTGTCGCCTCTTCTCGCGCGGAACCGCTCGACGATGCTTATGCGGCGGCGGCACCTTCTCCACCACCTTCTCGGTGTCCTCCGATGCCGAACCGGCGGACATTTCGTTGATAATCTGGCGGGCAGCCACGCTCTGGAACACCGGCTCCGGACTGATGTCCGTGAGGCTCTTGTTGAGGCTCTGCAGGGAGTCGGTCTTGGTCCTGAGGGCCACACGGGCACTGTCCCGCGAGGGATTCGCCTGCTGCTGGAGCTGCTTGGCAAAGTAGGCATTGGCCAGCGGATTAAGATGCTCCCTCTGCTCTCGCTGCGAGTGATGGTGGCCATTGCTCTGCGGAGCCGGTGGCGGCGGCGGCTGGTGCTCGTAGTTGCTGTTCCGATCGTAGTCGAAGCCGCCGTTGTAGTGATGGCCATTTTGCTTGCCGTTCATGTGCCGACTGTGCCGCGGCTTGGGGGGCTCACTGTAGTTCCGGGGCAGGGACTTGGAGCGGCTGTGGTGGCCATTGCTCATCTGCTCCTCCAAGCTCTGGGCGTAGAGCTGCTGCTGCTGCAGCTGCTGTTGCTGGGCATACTGCTCCTCCTCCAGGACCTGGTCCAGGTTCTGTGTGGAGCTGCTGAGTCCCCTTTCGCTGCGATCGCGGTGCCGCCGCTCAGACTCTCTCTTCACAATCCTCACCGTCTTGATCTCCGGCTTCTCTAAGCCGCTGGCAAAGGGATTGCTGTCCAGGAAGCCGTCGCTTTCCATGCCACTCATCTCCAGGGCATCGCTGCTGCCCCCGCCGTTGTACCGGTTGTAGTCGCTCAGCTTGGTCGAGCCGTTGTTTGTGTCCACGTACAGGGGCGTGGATAGGTTCAAGGTGGAGTCATTTAGCTGCTGGCGGCTGCCGCTCCGCATCATGTTGGCATCCAGATCCGTCTCAGTCCAGCTCGTGGAGTTGCTGCGTTTCTTTAGGCTGCCATTGGTGGAACCACCGCCGTTCATTTCTTTATTGCCGATCTCCTGATACAACCTTGTCGAGTTCTCCGTCAGCTGGCGAACCGCCGAGCTGAGTTCGTGGCGCTGCCTCTGCATGTCACCCACCAAGGATTGGACTCTCTCCAATTCCGATTGCAAGACGACGGCAGTCTGGTCGCCATTGATGTGTTCGACATCACTGCCCATACCGTTGGCGGCATCTGCACGGCTGGCCTGTACCTTCTGGCGAAGAAGCAGAAGCTCCTGCTCGAGGTGAGCATTGCCCGCCACTGTCTGCTCCAGTTTCTGTAAGGCAAGATTACGGTTAGATTCGATTGTCCACTGGCATTGGGTATGGCACATGCAGCAGAGGCTACAAACATGAGAAGTCTTTTGCATTAATCCTGTTATTCTCGTAACAAAAAGTTATTAATTAATGTAATGGAAACTTTTTTAAGACACTTAATGGCACACATAGATACTCTGACTCGTCTCTGTGAGGTCAGAGATGAATTCTTGAATAAGAAGAGATTCAAAAATTAGTTGTTAGTTACACAAGCGACATGCGAAGCTCAAGCAGACAAGTAAGACACGCCGCGTACACACGACTCACGTGGACGCTTGGACGCGTGCAAAAAATGCAAAAAACTTCTACTAGGCACCTTGGATACCTTTGAGTTCTCGGCCAGCAGCTGATGGACGCGCGACAATTCACGCTCCAGGATATGCTGCTGTTTCTTGGCCGCCTCCAGGGCCATCGGTGTGGCATTGCTGTCATGGATGCGGGCCCTCAATCCGGCCAGGGCTCGCTCGAGGTCCTCCTTGTCCCGCTGGAGACTCTGCAGAGTGCCGGACTCTTCCTGCAGCAACTGATCCAGTTGGTACAGCTCACGTACCTTGGCCTGATGGAAACCAAAAGAAAATGTTACCAAAAATTGCATTACTTTGTGGTAGTTTCTTAATTAAAAATGTATTTAATAGAATAGATATTCTGTATATTAATTTACTGATTTATTTCCTTTATTAACCCACCTGCAGCTCCGCCTGATTGGGACTCAGGCGCTCCCACTGCTGCTGCTCCTCCTGCAACATGTGCTGCTCCTGCATGCGCTGATTGAACTCCAAGCGCTCTATGGTAACGGGCTGGACACGACCATTGGCATCGTTGCGATACAGCGATCCCAGCTTGACCATGTTGTCCACCAAATTGACCAGCGGCTTGCTCTTCTCGTAGTGTCGCTCCAGGTCTAGGAGGTGCTGCTTCAAGTAGTCCAATCTCTGGATGCTTTCGGCTCGGGTCAATCCCTCGGCACTGCGCAACCGGTTCTGTGGAATTCAACATGGAAAGTGTCAGTTACGCTAGCAAAATAAGTGGATTACTCAGACAGATTTAAGAGTTAGTCACAGAAGAACCAGCACCAGGTTAGCCCCCACCGATAAACATAATCAATCGTTTATCCACCTGCACATCGTGTATATCGCTGCAGCACTGCTCAATGGCCCTGGCAGTCTGGCTGCTTTGGCGCCTCAGCTGGATCAGCAACAGGACCAGCTCCTCGTGGGTGCGACTCAACAAATCCCCGGCCGACACATCCAAATTCTGTGGGTATTGCGAAAGGGTGAGTACAGAGACTGGCTCAGCTTCCAAGAGTTACGAATAATCCTTTGTCTCAACAAATAGAACTAAACAATTGATTCAAGATCAAGGCTTCCATGATGGCCTTTTCCCTGAAACTTTCCTTAAAGTTGTTAGCCTCTGAAAGTGTGGACTTACCCTTATCTGGCTGCTCGTCTCCCGCTCCAGTATATCGATCTCTGCCCGACTGCCAGTGCGTCGCATCCGGAACTGCTGTTGCTGATGCTGCGGCGTTGAGGTGGCCAGTTGGACGCCATTCCCGCCGTAGAGTCCGCGATCCGTAAGAACCGTGTTCTTGGCATACTTCGTTTCTGCTGCTCCTCCATAGTAGGGGGCGAAGGCGGACTCCTGCTGCATGGTGTCCGAGGGATCCGGCTTCACCGTCAGATTGCCCATGGGCAGATTGTTCACATTGCGCACGGATATCGAGGCTACAAGGGTCGGGAGAGATTCGATTAGGCGCATTAGGTTATTTCAGATGGTCGTGGGAGGCGGCGGGCTTAGAGTAGTTTCAATGCGTGCGCGAAGTATTTAGAAAAGCAATCAGTTTTCGGTTAGCGAATGCCGGAAATTGTTTTAAATTTAGTTCAATTTGGTTCTTAATTTGGTTCGCTGGCTCTTTGTTTTTTTTTACGGGTGCGAGGGATTAAGCGGAAATCGTTGCATAATCTCGTGATGCTGCCCAAAAGATGTATCTAACTATCTAGACTATCTATCTATCTGCGGGATACTCAACTCTACAGCGTGACTTGAGGGGGAGGGAGAGTGCATCGTGTGTGTGAGAGGTTGTGTTGGTGGATGAGTGGCATATGTACAAGCGCCCTAATGACTTAATGAGATATATGGATGGTTGTGGGTATTTGATAAATAAATATAAGTTTGCTTACCAGTCGATTAATTAAACAAAACAACACAACAATAATGACGACAACAACAGCAACAGTAACAAATCAATCAACATAAACAAATAGATAGAGAGCACTATCTGTAGGACAGGAAATAAAATAACTCGCAGAATGCAAACACAAATGGGAAATGGAAAATGGAAAACTGAACTAAAGCCATGCACAGCGTTGCATATTTTTTGGGGGAACGGAAATCCAACTGCCTCTCATTGGTTGTTATTGTTGCTGCTCCTCGCGGACTTTTTCAGGGGATTCCCATTGGCGTCGTCGCCACTGCTATTCAGCTGCTGGATGATGGAGCGCACATTGCTGGTGAGGGGCAGATGGGCAACGGCTGCTCCCGAGTTGGGTGTCCCAACCGCTGCCTCCGTGTTGCCGTGGTGAGTCTTCATTAGGCCACTGGACATGGCATCCCACTGGCGAATGGTCTCGCGATCCAGCTCATTGGATTTGTGCGACAAATTGGAGGCAGTCTCCTCTCGCAACACCTCGTACACATCCGAGTCCGTCTGGTCCTGGCCGAGGTTGGAGTTGTCCAGGAGCTGCACATAGACGTCGTGCTCGTCATTGATTTGAGGTTGTGACTGTAGCTGTGGCTGTTGCTGTGGCTGGTGCTGCTGCTGTCGCGGCTTTAGGCTGTCATTGACATAGGTCACCTCCCTGGTCAGCTTGACCTTGGGCGTGGAGCTGGACACTGGACCCGTGGCAATCCTGTCCAGGTCGTCCAGGGAGCGGGCATGCCTCTGGGATACCCTACGCAGGCTCTCCCGCCAGAGGGCATCCTCCTCCCAGAGCAGCTCGCCACCTAGAACTGAGAGGTTTGGATTGGCATTATTCGACGGGATCTGTGTCTTGCCCCCGGCCTCAGCATCTTCGGCATCTTCACCAGCACCATCGTTGTTAGGGGCTCCGCCACTTCCACCATCCAACGGGATGCTACCACCAATCGTCTTACGAGCGAGATTTGTGTTTTTAGTAGTTGTGAGATATGAATGTGATGGGTTTAGTGCGACACTACCGCCACTCTCCGGTGACTCCGCCGCCTCCAGCTTCAGCTTCAAGTTGTTCAGCTTGTTGCTCAGCTTCTCGTTGTTGTCCTTCACGCAGTACAGGTTCTTACTATCGATGGCCTGATCCTTGTCCACCAGTGCGTCCACATCGAATTGCTGCTGCCTGTTGATGGGATTGTGGATATGCGCTATGTTTAGGCCATGAGCGTGGATCTCCCGTTGATTATTCAGAGTGGCTGCCGCCGTCGGCAGCTCCGAGTAGTAATACGGCGCCGACTGTGTGGAGATGTTGCTGTTGTTCCTACTGTGCATGACCATCAGGGCCGCTGCTGCGCCCTCGCCCAACTGCTGGATGGAGTCCGTGGAGGAGAGGAAGTGTATATTGCCATAAAAGTGTTGCTCCTCGTCCTCGGCGTTGCGGAACGTCTTCGGTGGCTTGATGAGATTGGTTAGGATATCGGCTCCTGCCGCTGCATTGGCATCGTTCAGCAGGTGGTGGTGGTGACTGGTGGGCGTGGCCTGACCGGTGGACAGGTGCAGGTGAGACAGGTAGGTGTCCAGCTCGTGGCTGCTCAGCGTTTCCTCGAACTGCTCGCTCAGCGACTCGATCTCGCTGATGGACTCCTGTGACAGCGGTCGCCTCGATCGCTGGCGATCCAACTCCGAGTCGGATCTCTGCCGGAACTCCACGGACTCGCTCTCGCTGCTAAGGGGCAGGGAGTTGTTGCTGGTGCAGCGCTGCTGCTGTCCCCGCCGACGGTACAGATCCAGGTCGGAGGAGGTGCGTGAGCCACTGTTGTCTGTCAGCTGGCAGCTGTAATTTGAGTCCGACAGTGTGCGGGCATGGTGCTGCTGCGGCGTCGTGGCGACCACCTGCAGTCTCTGAGGGGGAGTACCTCTCACCTTGGTGAAGTGATCGGGCAATGAGAGGCGACTGCTTTTTAGGGTGGGACTTGGGACTGCCTTGGGCAGATTCAGGGACGTGTTGCTGGCGTGCATCTTGGGCAGTTGCTCGTACGACAGCGTGACCTTGCTCTGGCTATCCCGCCTCTTCACCGTGTCATAGTGCTCCGAGGAGAAGATCTCCTCGGTCTTGAGCTCCTCCATGGGCGGAGGTGAGTCGGGTATCGGCGGTGGTGGCAGGATCTCGCTGTCCGAACTCTCCGCGTAGTTATTGAGAGGCGTGGAAGCACCCAGGTAATATGAAGCGGGCCTAAAGGTGTCTGACAGACTGAATCGCGACCTGGAGCGCAGTTTTTTGGCCTCTAACTGCTGCCGGCTGCTCTCATCATCGGCATCGGAGCTGTCGCTGGCCAAGGCCAGGGCACTCTTGGCGGGCTTGAGGATGTCCGGCATGTCCTTGCCCTGCCGCTTCTTCGTCTTCTTCTTCAGGGACTCCGCACCCGATTTCTTGCCCTTCTTGAGGGTGGACCGACCTGAGGAGCAGTGAGCCTCTTCGGCTGGCGGTGGTGGCAGTGGGGCGCTCTTGACTCCAGCTAACTCCATGTAGACCGGCTCCGTTTTGGCGGTGAGCTTGAAGGCGCTGGAGCTGGTGCTGGCCAGGCACATGATCTCATAGTTGCCCTTGCTATCTTCGTCCTGGATTCCCTTGGTCATCTCCACATAGTGGTTCTCCTCCTCCTCGTAGCTCTCGTGGGTGGCCACCAGTGTCAGGACACCGGGCTGACCCAGTTCCGCCTTCTTGGGCGTCATCGGCAGGTAGTGATTCTCGTCAAACTGCTGGTCGGTGGGCGTGATAGGCTCGTTGACATATATCTGCTGCATTTCCCTCTCCTCCTTCTGCTCCATTTCTTCTGCCTTCGCAGCTCCGTCATCATCATCCTGAGCCAGAGCCTCGTCTATATCATCATCAGTGTACTCCTCGCAGGCAGTGCTCTCGTCCTCATCCTCCTCCTCGTCAGTCTCTCTATCGTGTTCCTCCTTACCATCGAAATGCTCCCCCGGCATGGGCTTACTTTCCGCCGTGGGTGTCAGGTCCTCCTCCAGCTGCACCTGCTGCTGCTGCTCCTGCTCCTGCTCCACACTCTCTTCGAGGTGCTGCCGCTGCTGCTCCTTGAACAACTTGAGCTGCATCAGCATGGGCGTCTCCTCGGGATCCGTAATCGTTGCACTGCTCTCGGGTGACTTGCTTTCGGGGATTGGCTTGCCGAACTCCATGTTCTCGTAGTTGCTGACCAGCTTATTGCTGTACACGGGCACATAATTGGCATTCTGCGGCGACTTGGGAGCCGCCTTCTTTGGCAGAATGGGTAGCGGATGCTCCCCCTGTTGCTCCTGCTCTTCGTCAGCTCCTTTGGCCATCTCATTTGTCTGGGGCAGGTGCAATTTGAGCTTGGGCCGCTCCTCCTCGGGCAGTTTGGGCTGCACCTGAATAATGCGGGTCTTGCTGGCCTCGTGCACTTTCAGAATGGGCTTCAGTTGGATTTTGGCAGTGCCTTTGCTGGTGCCTGTGCCTGGGCCTGTCGTGGCTGGTGTGGGCTTGGGACTCTCTAAGTTTCTAAGGGTTTCTATTGCTGCTGTTGTTGCTATTGCTACGGTTGCTGTTGCTGTTGTTGTTGTTATTATTGTACCTATTGCTGTTGTTGTTGCTGCTTTAGATGGTGACCTTCCTGCCGCCGCTTTATACAAGTTATCATCATCATCCACAGTGCCAGCTGCGTATTTCGTGCGTTTTGTTTATGTTTTTGTTTGCGAGTTTGATTTTGTTTTTTTTTTTGTTTCATTTTTTAAATTTACAGCATTTACAAAATTGTGAGGCATGGTTTGTTTTAGAAGTAGTAACCAACAACGAATTATTTTATATAGAACGTATGGAAAAGAAGAAATATAAAACATATTTGTATATCTTGCTGGTTGGCATGTAATTAAATTCAATTCAATCAAATGGGTTGTCGATAGCGCTATGGGCCCCAGATTGAGTTTGAGTTTTATTTCGTATTTTATTTTATTTTTTTTATTTGTTTTTGTTTTTTTTTTGGTTTTAGTGCGAAGTTTACAGCGGCATTTAGTAGTGGAAATACCAAGCACCCGATGGTTGTCATGATGGGAAAAACGTAGTATACGAGTATGAGTGAAACAAGTCCGAAACGCAACTACGCCCAAAAAAAATGTTTACTAAACCCATGAAGTACATAGATAGATAGATAGACAGAGTTTTTGTGAAATAGAGAGATTTATCGACTACAGAAATGTTGATTTACTTTTCGGTTTCGCTCAACCCCACTCCCTGTTCGATCAAATAAAGCCAAACCAAATCTATATTTATGCTATATAAATCGAACAAAGATCCAACTCTTGATGGATTTTTATTTTGGACTCAAACCCGGCCGTAATTTTGTTTTAGAAGTTGCCTACTTTAGGGCTTTGCCTCTAAAATACTTGATTCTTGGGAATTCAAATTTAAAATTGCTTCTTTTTTGCTGTGTGTGTGTGTGCGTGTGCGTGTGGGTGTATGAGAGTGCACATGTGTGTGGATGGATAGTGTGTGTTGGTTGTGTTTTTTTTTTTGAGTGCGCCCGGCAGGAAGGTTTCGATTTCGATTTCGCTTAACTAGCTTTTGCCACTCGCAACAAATGGCCATCTCTCTTCTTGTTTTTTGTTTTATTTAATTAACCGTATTTATAAAGCCATAAAAAAACGCAATAGGCAATAAAAAATGGTAAAAACACACAAATATTAAACTACATGAAGCTTTTAATTGTTTAGTCTGGCGCCGGGGCGTAATTAATTAGCATTGAAACGGGGAAAAGGCTTATAAAAATATGTAGTTAAATGTTTTTAGGGCAGCCGTCAAAGGCAGAAGCTTCTGCCACTGAAAGGGGGTTTTTTTTTCTTTAAAGAGTTTTTCCTCCTCCAGCTCTGCAGCCTGCAATCTGGCAGGAAAGTAGAAAAATAAAAAGCTGGCTGGCAGCTCTTGTGTTATCTAACATGCAACTAACGCAAAGCAAGGTCAAATGGCAAATAAAAAGGAAGAATGCAGCACGGTTAGCAACAGCTACAGAGCCAGATAAATACATCTACGAATACGAATACTATTATATATGGATGTAAATAGAGATACATATAGGCCACGTTCATGCGGACGCATTATTTGTCAATATTACATTTATTTGCTTTACAAATTAAATATGTAAATAACAATTGAAGAGCCATAGAAAAAAATAATACAAGTTTTCAAGGTAATGTAAGAATACGTTTTAATTCGATTTTTAAACGGATTACTTTGATCTTTCATTTAATTAAGCTTTATACTACAAACTTGAATTATTTTGTTTTTTAAAAACAAAGTAATAGTTTAAAATTAAAGTTTGTCCACTTTGTTTGTTAAAAATTGAACAAAGAAGAGTTTAAAAAGCATAAGTTCTTAACAAATAATGTTATTTTATTTTTAAATAAGCTTATTAGGCATTAAGTAATTTTCTTGTTTTGATTTAAAGCCAATTTTGATGTATTGCAAATAAAGTGGCGCATCAACGTAACTATCGATACGGAATAGAGTCAGATAGAGATACAGATACAGATAGAGAAGTTCTAAGATAGGGACAGAGTTGAAGCCAAGCAAAATATGGGGAATACGTATTGGGGAAGTCATCGCTGGTTGGCACTTACCCTCATCGTCCGAGGAGTAGCTGTTGTACACCACTCCGCCAGGCCCCACATTGGCCTGGCTCTCCGATCGGGAACGCTGGATGCCAGCGGCTGCCGTTGGATTTCCAGCTCCGGCGGCACTGCCATTGCCATTGCCCACCAGGCCCGTCTTGCCCGCTTGGGGGCCATAGCGCGCTCCGCTGGCCACGGCTGTGGACGACAGCAGGATGTTTGGATTGCTGCCCAGCTTGGACATGGCGGACATATTGCTGCCGCCCTGCTGGATGCCCTTTCGTGTCAGTGGCGACTGCAGCATGCGCTGCTTCCATTCGAGCAACCGCTTCATGGACTCCTCCCGCTTCCGCTCCCCATCCTGGTTGTGCTGCGGCGAACTGGACGCCCCAGTGGGCGATGTGGTGGTGGAGTTACCAGCGGAGTAGTCATCGTCCATGCCACCCGCCCGCTTGGGTAGCCGGGCGCTGGCGGAGCGCAGGAATTGCTCGTTCTTGCTGATGATCTCCTGCGTGGACATCGAGGGCGGAAAGATGGAGCCCGGATGCACGTTTAGGGGCGGCAAATCCTCTTGCTGCGGCGACTGCAGCTGCGAGGCCACTGAGCGTCCTTGGCTAGCGGAGCGACTCATGCGCGGCATGCTGCTGGCCACTCCGCCCTGCGCCTGCGCCTCGGCCAGTAGCTCCTGCCGCTTGTAGGCGCGCTCATAGGGATTCTCATAGCCGATGGTGTTCACACCGGAGCCAAAGTCCCCGGCGGCGGTACGGTAGTTGCCCGCCTGCTGCGGCTGGGCGGCGCTCGCTCCACCGCTCTGCAGATACAGGGCGCTCTTGCGCATCTTGTCCGCATAGCTGGCCTCCGAGTAGTAGAAGCTGTCCGGGGTCCGGTTGATGTCCAGACTGGATTTGGGCCTAGGTGCCCGGCCACTTTCCTGCTGGCTCTGGGCCACCGCAGCGGCGGCAGCAGCTGCAGCAGCCTCGGCACGCGCCTCATACTCCAGGAAGTCAGCGGAGTGCGGACGCACTATGGCCGCCACGGAGCGGGCACGCAAGTCCATGGTATTGATTAGTTGATCAGCGGCGCTGGCCTGCGGAATTGGGTTGAAAAAAAGAAGCGGAATTAGTAATCGAAATATAATGGCCTCAAGGAGAGAGAAGTTTTGTATTTTTAACTGGTTTTGCACTTGCAAAAATCCGAAATAATTATTAAGTAATATTTTATTTAAGTTCTGGTCCCAGAGAACACCCAGACGCCCTGTCTGTACTGCAACGGCAGCACTTCTGTCACGCCTTGCTTAGTTTTTTACTTATTTTGGGATTTCCATTTAAAGTTTTAAAAATATCTTTGCTGAGTGTGGAAGATTGGCGTGCCCTGTAACTGGTTCGACACTTGGCAGGCACACTAGAACAAGCTCCAGCTGGTCTCGGGCCCAGGGCCTTTGGCCATAAATCATGCACGCGACTCATTTCCCGGCTAACTTGCAGCACCTGACCTGACCCACTAAGCAGCTGCTCCCGACGCCCTCTCCGGACGCCACTCCCACTCCCACTCCCGCTCCCACTCTGGCCCCTCATAAAGTTGCATTCGAAGGAAATTGCTGCACTGCGGCCAGGAATGGGGGGAGGAGCCCTCGCCAAAGAATCGTCTGCAATTTAGCAACCCACTGACACACTAAAGTCCAATTAAAGAGTGCGCTGTGCACTGGAGGCAGCTGCTTGAAACCGAAAGTTTTCCGACAAAGACTGGCTCCCGCCCGTCCATCAATGGGTGCACTTTGGCCCCCAGCTGCTCCTCCACCTGAGGCGGCTTTTGTGTGCTGTGCGAGCAAGGAGTTATCTCCGACCGGCAAGGGCAAATAAAAGTGAAAAGCTGATACGTGCTGAGGTGGAGTCCACAGGAGACGGGGACTTTCCAACTAGGTCAGGAGGAGAGGTGCGGAAATATAAAAACGCAAACGAAACCTCTCAGCCTTTCTGAGTTTTCTCCCGGGCTTTTGTGAGTTGGCAGCTCTCAGCTCAGCTTCTCCGTTTGCTGCAATCAGACAACAGACAAGTGGCATCGCAGATGATTTGCTGGGCTGACCTTCGCCAGTGCCACGCCCCCCGAGTTCCGAGTTGCGAATTGCGAGTTGCGAGTACCAAGTTCCTCCGAGCGTCCAAGTGCCCATAAAGCCGTGGATGCCGAGTCAAGTGGCAGGTCATCAGCAATCGCAATCGGCATCGCAGCTCGTTGCTGCCTGGGGCAGCGGTTGGTCATTTTGATTGCCTTTGCGAAGTGCACTCTGGGTTTGCGTTAACACAGATGTCTCCTGGAACACCAAACTATTGGGTATGAAAAGATCTAGACAAGAACTTAAACTGGGACAACATTCCTGTCACTTCAAAGTGAAGTTGAAAGGGAGATTTAAAATCGATAAACACAAGAGTTTCCTACATAATTAATTCCTATATATAATTATTCCCTTAACTGGGCACCTTTCTTGATATCTAACAGAGCGTGTTTATTTGCAGATTCTGACCTGATCCTCATCCCCACTTACCTCCATGTGATTGGGCGTGTAGCGTTGCGGCATCGCCGGCACGTGCTTGCTGCCATCGTAGCTGGGCGGGCTGAGAGGACGCCGATAGCTGGCCGCCTCCTGAAGCAGCGCCTCCTGGGCGGACATGGCTCCTCCTCCTCCTCCTGCCAGCTGTGACATGTTGTAGATATCCTCGTAATCCGCTGCAGCGGCTGCGGCGGCGAACAGACGCTGTTGCTTGGACCGCCCATAGGCGTCCGGAGTGCGTCGCTCTGCCTGCAGGAGCTGCTGCTGAGTGGGATAGACACCGGCTGCTCCCTGACGCTGCTGCATCAGCTTGGCCATATACATCTCCCGCTCGCCATAGATCTCCTCGGCGGCCCGCTGTTGCTGCAGCCTGGCTATTTGCGCCTCCATGTCCAGTTGCTGCTGCTGGAACTGGGCCTCCAGATGATCCAGCGAGTACTGCTGCTGGGCCTGCTGCAGCTGGAGGGCAGTGGAAACGTGCCCCGTCCGTGTGTCGTAGATGGCATGGTGCTGCTGCGGCTGCTGTTGCGGCTGCTGCTGCTGAGATCGTTGGTGCTGCTGCTGCTGCTGCTGCTGGTAGAGTTGCTGGGTGGGCGACATCAGGCGGCGACCGGAATGCTGCTGCTGTTGCTCGTGGTGCTCGGGCGAGGGCGAGGAGTAGCCTCCATCATTAATGCGTCTTGGCTTGGGCGGGGCATTGGCATAGAGCGGCTGACCGCCGCCTCCTCCATTGCCTGCATTGCCTCCAGTGCCCGCATTGTCCGAGGAGGGCGTCGGCTGTCCCTTGCTGGGCTGCGATTGCAACGTATGGATCCCGGAATCGGAGTTCTCGCCACTGTGATTGAGCGAGGAGTTCACACTGGGCTCCGAATCGCCGCTGCTGGGCGCCTGCATCAAGCTGGCGGCCGCCAGGGCTCTCACCCACTGCATCATGGCCTCGGAGTTGTCCGCTGCCAGCCAGTAGGTGCGCATGTTCTGGTGCTCGCACTTGAAGGCAAACTTGCGGTAGATCTTGTCCTCGGGCAAGCAGGCGGACACACGATACGAGGGCAGTAGCACAGATCCCAGCAGCTTCTCCTCCTCGGGACCCTTGTAGTAGTACAGACAGTACTCCGCCAGGACGAACCAACGCTTGCGCCACACCTTCAGGCCATCGGAGCCCTGCTTGTGCAGCCATCCCGACAAGGTAACCGGCGTGGATGGCGGCCTCTTGGTTATCGGCGACTTCAAGGCCTGTATGGATCCCGCGCTCTTCTTCCTGTCCAGGGGTGCGTGAGAAGGACTCTTGGCGGAGGTTGTCGAGGACTCCTCCGAGCTGGGCGTGGCCTTGGGCTTGACCGACGATATCTGCGTCTGGCAGGCCTGGTTCACCACATGTCCGGGATGGTTCTGTTGGATGTACACGGTGCCGTGCTCACTGCCAGGTGTCTGCAGGTCGCCCTTGTGGCGATGCTGCTGCTGCTGTTGCTGCTGTTGGAGCAACTGCTGTTGCTGTTGATGCTGCTGCTGTTGCTGCAGTTGTTGCTGCTGGGCGTACAGCTGCTCCTGGTAGTGTTTGGGCATCACAGGCTGCTGCTGTTGTTGCTGCTGTTGCAGCTTCAGAGGACCCTGTGCCGGTTGGTACTGATTCTGCAAATTTAGCGACGAGGGAGGAGCCCTCTGCTGCTGCTGTTGCTGCACCTGCTGCACCTGCTGTTGCTGCTGCTGCTGCTGCGTCAGCGTGGACACCATGCTGGGGGACTGGCTCATGTGATAGTGATTGGTGGGCGGATTCATAGCCTGTCGCAAGGCAAATGTCCGCTGCTGCGCCTGTGCCGCCTCAGCCTGCGTATTGATCTGGGCCTGCATCTTGGCCGCCTGCAACTGCTGGTATTGCGCCTGCAGGGCGGATATGGGATGATGGCCGGCGGTGGCATTGCTGGCCTGCAGCCTGCCCGCCGCCGCCAGATATGTGCGCTCCGTGGGCGACTGGTACAGATCCTGGCCAGCCGCTGTTCCGCCTCCGCTGCTGGAGTACGACTGGTGGTACGGCGAGCTGTGCGAACTGCTCGAGGTGGCACCACCTCCGTGGCCATGCTTCATCAGGCCGTGGTGCTTGGACTGCGGTTGCAGCTCAATCGGCGAGAGTGCTCCTCCGCCACTGGAGCTGGTGGCCGTGGGCGATTGTTGGTACAGTGCCTGACTATAGGCCGCCGTCCGGTAGTCCACGAGGTTCGTCTGGTAGGCCAGCGGCAGCTTCTTTTGCTGCTGGGCGAGAATGGCCGCCTCCTGCAGCTGCTGCAGCTTCTTGGCGTCCATGGTGCCGGCGGTGAAGAGGGGTGGCGCCTCCAACCTGCAATTCGGATGGGAAAAACGGAAGATCAGTGGAAATTCGCAAGGCAAGCGGAACTGTGATTCAATCAGTCCACGTCGTTCGACTTAATTTGATTGCGTGGACAGCAATTAACCCTATAAATGCCTTTCTTTTTCTGGAACTTGAAATGTCTTCTCCTTAAATTAATAAATAAAATATATAATAACACAAAGAATATATATATACATAATAATAATAATAATATTTATGGTAACATAAAGAAATGTTATTGCTAAATAAATGTACCTTATTATTTGTACTTTTTATTAGCTCTTTTAATATGTATTTTAAAGATGCAGCATTTTACTTTATAAGACTGAGAAGAACATAATATTTCATTTATTCGTTTATGATATTTATTAATATTTATAGCTCTACTTAAAGTCTAAAGTAAATATTTCATATTAAACAAACTTAAATTAGTGAAGAGGCATATTGCTCGATAATATGTTCTCGATAATAATCGAAACTTTTATAAGACACTCATAATTGAAAACTAAGATAAAACATCAAACCATTTCAATAAAAGTCCCTTCATTCGTTATCCAAATTAAATAAATATTATTCAGTTTTCCAATGAAATTTACATAAATTCTTTAAAGCCAAAGGAAGATAGAAAATAATTAAAAAATATGTTATCAATGAGTTCTTCTAACAGAGCTAACTTTTTAAGTAAATTAAATACAAATAAATGAAACCAATGAATATATCATATGAGGCACAACGGTACACCGTGGGGTTAAGCCCCAGATGGGGGGTCGCTCAATATTCGCGACCTGCGGAAGGCACGGAACCCGCTGGCTGGCTGCTGAATATGCAACTGGCTCAGCA
Organism: Drosophila parvula; assembly: GCA_018904695.1. Taxonomy (NCBI): domain Eukaryota; kingdom Metazoa; phylum Arthropoda; class Insecta; order Diptera; family Drosophilidae; genus Drosophila; species Drosophila parvula. The sequence goes on along the minus strand of JAEIIG010038226.1, from coordinate 6,960 downwards.
CGTAATTGACCGTAATTGATTAACTGCAGTTGCCGCTCTGGCCACAGACGCAGCCTGACCTTGCAGGTCTGGGATTGAGGTGGCGATTGAATGGGGGAAGGGTTTGGTTGGGTCAATCTACGAGATTTTGCGCTACTCACCAGTCCCACAGCTGATAAATGCAGCCAAACATTTTTTGCACTTGATTTTTATGTCGTCGTGAGCCGCGTTAATTCGTTTAATAACTTGATTGGCCTTATTCCAGCCTTAATTCGATTGCACTAATTTTTCCTTGCCGCTCTCTGCTTTTATTGTAATGAGTTTTGATTTGATTATTCGATTGGTTGCAAAAACTCAATTAAAACTTTTCGATTCTGCTGCCTCGTGCTGATGCTGATGCTGCCCCCAAATTGAAATGTGGCAAGGCCTCTTTTTCGCGTTGCTTTTGATTCCACCAGCCCCCTGCGTATGTGTGTGGGGCACCGAAAAAAATTCGGAAAAAAGAAAAGTGGAAAATTGCAGCCGTCGTCTAGTTGAAATTGAAACTGTGAATGTGTCTATTTTTATTGAGGAGCACCGCAGATTTATACGTTGCCGCCGCGCTTTGGGAGCAATTGCCAAGAGCAAAAATTGCGAAAAGAATAAAACTGAAAAGACCCAGAGAAAAAAAAAGTACCAGAGAAACTGTGCAAGCTGAGAACTTATTTATTTTTTTAATCGATTTTCTGGGGGCTAGAATTTTAAGGGGAGAGGCTAAATTGAATTAAATGCGAATTTGTTTATGTTCTGTTCATTTAATGCGAATCAGAAACATCATAAATTCCGCATTTATGTGGGTGCCTGTAGTAAACAGGGGAATGCCCCTCGAAGCAAATACACAACAAAACATAAATCATCTCCAAGGAAACAATAATAATTCCGCATCGAATATTTCCATTAACATGAAACACGAATTCGGTTTTAATGCGAGTGAACACAACAATATTCCTGATACGACACAAACAGCAAACATTTGTGCGAGAACTGGACACTCGATAAATTCTTTATCGAATGACAATTTTAATGCAATTTTTATACCGTAACCAACTAGGAGATCCTGGCTTCCCAATGTGGTCCGTTGCGAATGCATTTAACCCTTTGAATTATGAATTGCCTGTATTGAAGCTCCACACTGCCACCGGAAGCGTAAACATATGGGGATTCCTCCTGGCCAGGCTTCTGTTCTTTTCTATTCTGTCTGTATGGGATTATCTGAATCCATTACAGCTACCAATTGAAGATATTTCAAAGAATTACTGGAGATAGTTAGAAAAATACAGGAAAACCCTTGCCAATGTGTCCATAAATTATTTTAAGGCACAAATCTAGCCAAAGAAATGTGTTCGCCTAGCAATGATTTTAAATCAACATCGAAATCTCACAAATTAACACTGCAATTGGTATTCTTTCAATATTCAACTCGTATTTGTGCTTAAAACTTGAGGCCATTGCCTGAAAAGCGATATCCTGATCCTGTTGGTAATGTGCTGCCATAAATAAGCAACTGATACCGGCATTATTCCAGCACCAGACTATAGTATATTCTCGTCTGTAGTGCCATTAATTCTCTGCTATTTTACGCCACAATCAACTTTGGCCAAACAATTTTATAATTGCCTGCCAGCCGGGCCGCAATTTGTATGGCTTTCAATTAACGCAACGTCCGAGCGTTGGCCAAAAGCGCAATGGCTGAAAAGGAGAAGACGTGCACGCCTCCAAGCAAAAAAGCGTACAAAATAAAATATTGGCAGCGGCACAACAATACAAAATCAATACCGATTAAACGACAAGCAGCCAGGACTCCTTCTCCTTTTTCTCTCCTCTCTTTCTCTCTCTGTGCGGGGGTCCCCCATTGAGCTCTGCTTTATTTATTTATGGGGGGGTGGGTGGTGGAAAAGCGAGAATGAAAATGGCGGAGCAAAATGGCTTGCAGCTAGCTCCTTGCTGCTGCATCATTTTCCGAAACCGAAACCGCTCGCAGCTATCGTTATGCCGCTTTTCGGTTGACAGACGCCGCTAATGTGAGCATGAAAAATTACCACAAAAATATATTTTATGCACACAACGAGATGATGATGGGGGGAAGACACAGAGGGACCCAGAGAGGGGCCATAAGAATGTGCAAAAAAATATGTGCATATAAATGGCCCACATACGAGCAGCACCATACCTATATAGTATACATACATTGCGAATATTATTATGATGAAAGAATAATATAAGTTTGGCATCTAGCCAGACCCGAAACAGTGACGCTGACGAGGACAATGATGGTACAGGGCTAAATTATGCTTATTTATATAACAAATTACAAATGGAGCAGATTAGAGGTCATCGGGCCATCTGTGTGTGTATTTACAGAGCTACCGAAAAGTTATGGTACTATATATTTCTTCTCTGTGTCTTTTGAATATTTGAAAATGACACTGAAACTATGCCGCCTGTCGATAATCGTTGGCAATTCCCTTGATTGGCATGTGATTGGCATGCGTTGCAAGTTTCTGTTCGATACAAATAATTTCCATAAAATTGCGCATACGCCCTGTGGTCGGTGCGTTGGAATTCAATTATCGCTGATATATCTGTGATATGTATAATTATAATTTCAGGCCCACTCCCCCCTTCCAGAGCGCTGTCAGAAAAATATTTTGATGCGGGTCAGACAGGAATAAAGAGCGATTGCCTACTTTTTGGGGCCCCTTGGCTGTGTGTTTATTTTTAGCCTGACCCTTGGTAGTTAATGTCTGTGACATATGCAACAGACTGTCGACCACACACACCTTTTGAAGGGAGGGGAAGGAAGGATATTTGAGACACACCTGCTGGCCAACTCCCCGCAAACTGTCCGCAATTACGTCATTACCACCAACGATAAGTGCCACTCAGGCCAATAGAGAACACAAAGAGAGACTAAAGTACACGAAGAAACTAAAGAAGAAAGTATGTACTTAATGTATTTAAAGGGTATATTAATTAGAAACGAAAAAGTGTTTATTTCAGCTTGAAGAATAAGCTATGCTCTTTGATTTTAATAAATAAAGCTTGAATGTAAATTAATTTTAAGTTAAAGTACAGAATGTAAATGAGAATTTAGAACATTATTAACATTATTGTATGAAATACTTATATATATTGCCATTAATCCCTTCTGCTCAACCTTTTTTCACTGTGCAAAAGGTAGAGGAACGACAACTTCTAAACTCACTCCCACTCGACGCGGCTGTTCAGTTTCAATTGGCCAAAGTCGGGCAAAGGAAGCCACGAACTGGCCAACTTAATTAGTATTGAAACCATCGCTGTCTCGGTTGCCAACCAACCAACCCGCCCTTGCCCTTCCCCCCGAACTCTTGTAATACGCTAAGTGCAATTATAAATACCCATCAAGCAAAGATTTCCAAGTAGTTACAGCGACAGATAAAAAACAAAAAAAATGGAACAATAAATAATGCGAGAAAAGTACACCAAACTTGGCTGAGTTTGAGGGGGGTCGAAAATCAATAAACAAGAAAAGCGAAAAGTAGAGATACTGAGGAGGAGGGCAAATATTTGAAGGCGCTCCGGCTGAAAGTGTGACACACTTGGGAGCAGCCAACAAGGAGGAAAGTGGCCCACACATAGATACACACTGATGTATAGCAACACGGAAAGAAATACCTATTAAAGGCATTTTTCTCAAGTTTCCAGAATCGGTATCTTCTCTTATTTAGTTGGTGACTTTTTTTGCTCTCTGCACACATTTCCGTACTTTCTTTTAGTTTTATTTTTTTGCCATTTTCTTGAAAGCCCCCTGGGCGTTCGGCACATCATGACCTTGCCAGTGAGCCGCCTTTGATGACATGTCAATGGGGTGTGGTGGTGATATCTGCGTATGTAGGTTTCGGGGTGTATGCGAAATTGGGCCAAAAGTGTTGCATAATATTTGCCCGAGGCTGGAATGACCGGTAATTTAACAAATCGCCCCGCTTCACACTTCATTGTAAATGAGAAGAAGAAAAGGGGGTGAGGAAAAATTTGTGTTTGCTTATTGCTTTTTGCTCTCCGGGGCAGTCAACCAACCGTCAACCGTTTGTAAAATTTGCATTCCGCAAAACAATTGAAAGCAATTAAACTCAAATCAATCATTAAATTGAGTGCAAGAGTGTGTGTAGACACCGTACGTGTGTGTGTGCTTGTGTGGCGGATAATGCTTAATGGCATTCGACTGCAATCTGTTTTTGCGGGCAATGCATTAAGCTGAAATCGTTATGATCCTGCTGCCGATGGCTAGCTGGGCATAACATAAATCAGCATGGCAATGGCCATCGATGCGGATTATTAATTGATGGCCAAGGGATTGGGTTGTATTTGGATTTACCTGCCTTTCGGAAATTGGATTTCGTGCTGAAAGTTCCAAGTTCGAGCTGGAAGGCCAAAATACTCGTACTTTGTGAACTATGAGGAAGCCAAAGTTTTGTTTAAACAACATTTATGCCCGAGAGCAACAGCAGCAGAAGCGGCAGCACTTCAAACTTGCACACTTGATTTGCTGCCAGACAGAGGGTGTGGGTGTGTGTCCTCTTAAAGAACAACAACAGCTGTGCCAGCCCGCCACCACCTCGGAACCCGAAAACAATTCCTGGCCGGTGGAGGCAGGTTCTGGCAACAAAGCATAAATATTCATGGCAATAGTTGTGCAAAAAAGAGCGAACGAGAGGGCCAACATCGAGATAGATAGAGATGCATATGGACAGATGTCCCAATATAGAGCTTGTCTGCACTGCAAACAAAAACGAGGTACCACAAGGTTTCATAAGGGATACAAAAGTATTTTAGAAGCCTCCGAATCCGAATAGCGCATCTATGAGGTTTCTTTACCTCTGTTAAACATAATCTATAAGTAATAGTTCTTCCTTCGTAATTATTTTATAAGAATCATATTTAAATAAACGCAGAAATATTTAATAATATTTATTTAAGAAGAACTGATTCCCCCTAGCTACTTTTGTTAAAGTTTTTCCCAAGTGTGCCTATGTATGCGTCAACTTTTGCCCAGAATGACACTTGATGATGAAGATTTTGTTGCTTTCACTTTTGTCGTTGTCGTCGTGGCAGAGCGGGCGATGTTGTTGTTGTCGAGAAGGATGTGTTTGTTGTCCTTAGAGCCTCCTGACTTGATTGGCATAGGCGGCAAAGGAGCAGGAGCCACAGAAGAGACGTGCATCATCATCATCGTCAAAGCCATTGCCGTTGTCCTTGTTGGTGGGTGCAATACGTTTTTTATCATCAGCAGCAGCCACCACTCACGTCCGTCTGGAGGAGCAGGTGAAGCAGGCGACGAGGACAAGGTGCCGATGCAGCTGTGGCGGCAAAATGGCAAAATGGCAAGATGGCAACAAGCCTTGGAGCCTGACTATTAAGCAGTCTCTGCAGCGCCCAAGGTGATTATCACAGCCAGAGGATGCCTCTACACTGATCCTGGCCCCGGCGAAGCCAAAGTTCAGTGTGGCAGCGGCGCTAAGCCAAGTGAGCGTGGGAAGCTGAATAAGTCATTGAGCGAAAATTTCATCACCCATCAGCGAGCGAGCAGGAGCAGGCGGCGCTGGCATTTCGCTAATGCTCGCTTTCATTTGCGCCTTGCACAAGTTGAAAATTCAAATCAAGGCAAGGACATATCGCGCACACAGCCACTGCCACAGGACCAGAGTTTATCGGGGAAACATGAGCGATGGCAATGGCGGCTGTCATTCATGTTGCATACTAATTTAAATACGTGGCACGCACAGGAATCGTGAGAAAAGAGAGAGATAGGGAGATGGAGAGATGGAGAGAGAGATGGTGGGGGAGGTAGAGGAAAAACAGGGATACGCCGCACAAACACACATGCGGTGCTGCTACCCATTTCCGCTCCCGGCAGCAGCAGCACAAAAGCCACTCGAGTCCCTCTGCCTCCAGGATGTGTGCCATGTTTATGGCAAGTCCCTGCCCCAGTCTCTCTCTCCCTCGCTCTCTCTGCCCCCTTCGCCTCCTGCCATAACCATTTCTAGATATCCTTCTCTCCTGGAAACAAAGACAAGCGAAAATATTTTGCCGTTTTTAGTTGTCGCAAAAAGTTTGCTTTGTCCTCGTGGGTGTATAGTACTGTGTGTTTGGGTTCGAGCGCCTTTGTTTATTGTGTATTTGTTTGGCATTTTCTTGCACAGCTTGTCGCAAAAAAAGGAAAATAAAAATAAAACGAAATAAAAGGGATAAAAAGAGTGGCACACAAGTTGACCGAAAATAGGGACAAAGGCACAAATCGAATACTATATAGGAGTAACGAGTCCAGCTAAGGCAGGACAAGAATTGAGCTTGGCGAGTGCTCCTTGAGAGGGAAATTGAAAGCCGTACTTAATACGTAATATTTGTTTAAAAATATATTTCATAAGAAATATATATATTCCCCTTTTAGACTCTACTTCAAAAGAATCTTCTGAGAGAATCCTTAATTTTTCAACCCACCAAAAGTTGTCGAAATATCCTTCGCTGCACTGTGGAATTTTGTTTTTATTACCGCCTGCCTGCCTGCTAGCCTGCCTTTCCTTTTTTTCTTATTTATTCTCCTCCATTTGGCTTTCGATGTTGCTTGTTTTCCTTTCTTTTCTTTATTTTTTTTTTTTTTTTGTGCGATTCAGTTGTTGTGCACATTGTACATATATTTGGGTCTCCGCTCAAGTGTGGGTATTCTCTGTCTGGAGAGGGTTCTCCGCTGATGGAGCCAAACGTCGTCGTCCATTCAGACCATTGTATATAAATGCAAATTGTTATTGATTATGCTCCACATAAAACTATAAGGGACATACGAAGAACACTCTGTCACAAGCGAGAGATGTGTCCACATGGTGCATGAAGCATACATTCCCAGTGCCGTAATAAATTCGAACGTTTCCAATTTTTGACCCACAAGCAGGACCTTTGTTTGCTTCC
>JAEIIG010038224.1:0-16688 GCA_018904695.1 Drosophila parvula | reverse complement strand
CTGGAGTGGCCGCGATCGCTTTCTTGGCCATCTGCTTTACTATTTTCAAGTTCTACCAGGACTCCAGCGAGTCCGTCGCCAGCATGACCTTCAGTTTATTATTGACGGTTTCTAGAAGTTCGAGGACGTCCTTCATCTAAGCGGGGGAGGAGGTAATACGATCACCCGGCAACAGAAAAGTTGCCAAACTGATTACGAGTAGCTGGCATGGGATTAATGCAAGGCAAGCATAACTTGCGGATATGGCACAACGACGATTCCCAGCGCAATCAGCGGGTCAGCACTTTCAGGGCATAGGGCTAGCTTTCGTTTTAAGAATCTATGTAATTAGCAGTTAGTTGAATTTTGGAAATAAATCGCGACGGTCGTCGCCACGCTGAAAAACCCAGGACTCTCATTCGCGCTGTTCATCCACGTATCTTAAATAATAATTTCCAAATGAAATACTTAATTTATACATCATAAATGTATTGTTTTCTAATGATATATTTGTTTGATGAATTTTGATTATTGTCTTGTTGTTATTATTTAAAATATAAATATGAATGCGATTTTATTTTCCTGTGGAAGAAATGATGAATATAGACTGCTGGTCACTTGTATTTATGGCCGTATTAAATTACTTAATCATTGGCATGCAGTAAATACAATTTATCAACACTTTGCCGAGGTAATAATTCTATTTTCCAACTCACCTTCGCAGCCTTTGGCCGTTTTCCTCAACTCCGGACGCCTGTCAAACGAATAGATTGCTGTCTGGGCGACCAGCCTCCAGCTACCATTTCACTTCAAGCTCCGCTGCCTGCAACGAAATATGCATAATTCAATAGCAGAAGCTGCGTCCTTGCCGCTGTGAATCCTGCGGAAGAAGGAGGGGAATCCCCGAGACGACGCTGAAAAGTATGCAATAAGCGATTGCGACTCGTTAACGCTTCAAAATAAAGCAAGGAGAGAGGAGGGTGGTTCTTATACATACAGCTGCAGTCAGATTTATAGTAATAATAAGATGAGTAGTAATAAATCTAAAAAGACATTTTTTTTAATTAATTCTAATATATTCATACTTATTGTTACGTTTTCCAGGGCATGTCTTATGCTTAGTAATTGCAAGTTTCTAAAAAAATATTTAATCAACTTAAGAACAATGTTAATTTTAATATCCTGTACAGTATGTTATGCGCTGAAGAACTCATCTCCGACATCCTTGACAATTGATCGGAACTTTGAAACGGAAGATGTCGCTAAAATTTAAATGGTGCAAAATAGAATAATATATAATATGTAAATTTGCATAGTATATATCATAATCATAGTTTATATCATAACCTGTCGTTTTTTTATTTGATTAACGGAAAATTCTACACATATATGTACGTGTATGTTCTTCCTGACAAGGACTTAAGATAAACTAGACCTAATATTTAGCTTTAATAACTGTTTTGTCATTGCTTTGGGTCTACTATTAACTTAAACTCAACTGTTTACATTTTCTATTCGGAAGGACTGGCGAGGTGGTTGGTTGTGTAATCACAACATTAATCCAGTACGCGTGTTTAGTGCGGCCAGGCGGGCATCAAACTTAATAATAGTTTCCCCAGCGCCTTGCAGTAAGTAATTAAATCATTTACAACAAATCAAAATGCCAGTTGAACAGGAGAGGCACTTTGCTCCTTGAGCAAGTAGTCGCCAGGGCCCTTGGTCTGGCTTATTATTAATGAGAAAAACTTTTGCAAGTTTTCAATTAGTTATGCGTCCCCCCTCCGCCGCCGGTCTTGGCGAATAATCAAGACAAACGCTGGCTCATAATAAAATATTTAGCTGGATTTCCATGGCCAGTCGCCTTAATTGACTAGCCACCAGTTATTTGTATAACAAGCCAGGGCGTTGGCTTTATTTAACTGTGATTTGGATAAGGATTCGGTTGATTACTGTGTTGCTAGGGCAAGTCCGCTGGATGGGCTGGTCTCGGGCTTGGCCTAATTCGACCCGACAGCCTGCATAATGTGATTAATTGAATATTAGGGCGAGCAGGTGGACGAAGGCCAAGACTGGTCACTCGCTCACCTCGTAAGTTCACCTGTTGGCTCCTCTTGCCTGCATTCAAGGTCCCCGTATTCCGCGTCAACTGACTCCTTCAATCAATCGCAGACCGATGGCTTTTGTTCGCCTGCACACCAAATCCGATTTTAATGAGCCCAAATTGGAGAAACATAAGAGAGAAATATAAATTGTGATTCCACTTGGGCTGGATTACAGGTAAAAGGGGGATAGATTGTAGCAGAGTTGTTATTAGAGTTTTTGTAGATAAATAAATAATAAATAAAATAAATAAATGGCGTTGGTGCTCTTCGCTCACTCCCACATCCCTCCTTTATTTATAAGTTTAAGTTTCAAGGGATGTCTAGCCGAAGGAAATGGTTTATCCGCTGATTGGTTTAACTGGTGCTCGGTTGCTTCCTGGTTTTGCTGGTCACTCTGAATTGATGGCATCTCAAGTTGGGTGGAGCCTGTTATAGGAGTAGAAATCTTGGGGTACATTTCTCGTCAGGATCCTACCTTCCCCCATGATTTTTATTATGTTATTATGTTTTTCAATGACCTCAAACTAGGTTTTGTCAAAGTTAGGAGTTAGTTTGTTTGGAAAAGTTGTTTCAAAAGTACATTATCTCCTACCTTTATATTGATTTCTTTAGCTCCTCTCTTTTTATCTGCATCTTCCTTTCCATTTTCTTTCATTAAACAATCTCTGTCCCTTTCAGCAGAATCTGTAAATGTTTCATTAATGTCACCTATACATGGCACTTTATCGCGTATAACCCTATTCAACATAAGTTGAGAAGGGGCAACTTCTGTTGTGCCATATGGAGTCACGTTGTGCTTGAGTACAAACTTCTGGATTTCTTCTTTATAATTTTTTTGAATTTGAGTATGCTATTTTTAGCCGTTCAACTAATGATTTGTTCATATTTTATACTTCCCAATTAGCCTGGGGCCAATAGGGTGGCGTTTTAATCTGTTCTATTCCACAAGTTTTGCAGTGTTCAGCAAATTCTACGCTAATATATTGCCGCCCGTTATCAGTTCGCAAATGTTTTGGATACCCTAGCCTGCAAAATATTTCTTTCATTACTTCAATAAGACTAGGTGACGTAATGGAGGGCAAAAATTTGAACTCTATATAGCGGGAGTAATAGTCAATGAAAACTAAAATAAATTTGTTGTTCGGTAGAGGACCTAGCAGATCAGACGCTACCCAAATCCATGGACCTGTTGGGAATGGGTTTCTATCCATAGGTGGTGGCTTTAGAGCTTGAGTTACCAGTAGGCAATCCCAACAATGTTTCACGAAAGATTCAGCATCGCGGTCTATCAGAGGTCACCATACCTTAGACCTCAGGCGTCTTTTCATGGCAGACTCACCAGAATGCCCTTCGTGAGCCAGCTCCAGTACCTGCTTCCGAAGCTTTTCGGGAATAACAATACGGTTACCTCGCAGAAGGATTGGTCCTATTGTCGACAGCTCATATCGAAATGGGTAAAGTTTTCTGGGGGAGTTCAATTCCCAAGAGTTATGTTCCAGACAGGCCATCGCATCTATGATTTCTGCATCTCTTATCTTATAGAATCCTCTGCAATTTCAGAAATGCTCATCGATTAAGGAATGGCATTCTCGATTATCCGCAGGATGCTGTGATCAACTTCTCCGTCACGAGAGACGGATGATGATAACTGGCAAAGTCGAGATAATGCGTCGGAAATGTTTTCTTTTCCTGTTTCGTACGGCCGCTCGTTGCCAACTAATCGCTATGCATCTCCGCCTCCTCTGTGATGCTCTCACTGATGTCGTCACCGATCTCTTCGGTGGCGTTGGTGCTTTTCGCCGATTCCCACATTATTCAAAGACCTAAATGTCACGAATTTAACTGTCTGAAGTCAAGGCTTTCAGTTATTTTATCAACAGTTCGCAACGCCAAAGCTCCATCAATCCATCGCCATTAATTGTAACTCGCTCCTCGACACCTCCAACCGAATTTCCTCGAATTCCCGCCGAACCACAAATCAGGTGAAACACTTGCTCGAGTCCTGGCAATGCAGCGACTTGTGGGTATGTGTGTTTGGACAGGTTTTTGTTTGTCTTAATTACAGTAGAACGTTTTTGACGGCACCCGCAGGAGCACGGTGACTGCTGGGCTAATAAACAAAACCAAACTCTAAGCCGGGACTGGGCGGGAGTATCCGTGAGTCTCCCGGAAAACCGCATTAACAAGCAGCTGCTGATGCTGCTGCAGATCCTAGCTGTAATTAAGTTTACTCCCGCTTTACGAGGCACGCGCAAATCCCGGCCACATTTACTAGGACAACAAACCACAAGACCAGGCCACAGCGACGGGGCCTCATCAATGTGTTAATGCTAATTGTTATTGTAGTTCGGGGGGTCGTGGAAGGGCTTAAAGTGCCTCCTTCGTTTACCTCAAATTGAATTAGCCTCATATGTGGCCTGCCAGTTGAGACAGTTTGCAACTTCCAAACTCAATTTGGCAGGTCGGAAAGTTTAGTTTGCAGTTGCCAAAATAAAAAAGGGGCCGCATGCCATCAGGCAGCTTACGGGCGGAAAGGGAAGGCGCCTCAACTATTTGTGGGGACGACGACAAACGAAATCACAGCCAAAAATATTTAACAAAATTGCATTAGAAACTTTTTTGCCCGGCATCGCAAAATTGCCGAACAAAACGTTCTAACAAAGTGGAGAAAATTCTAGCCTTCGAGGGATGTCAGCCATTCGAGCTGGGGCAAAGTGGGTGAGCACTTGAGCTACGACACTTTTTGCACATCATATCAGTTCCTAACTTAACTTAAAGTTTAAAGAATCCCAAATATTCTCGCCCGCTCCCGGAGACAAACGTATTGCAGCTTAACCCTCTGACAACCAAGTTAGAGTAACCGTAATGGTAATCACACCAGGAAAGTAATGTTTATCCTTTTCCTTTTTATCCTACAAACATATATTTTGCAACATATTGATACAAGATTCTAATAATAGAACAGTTGGTATTTTACCTGAAGCATTTTTAACTAAATATCGATTTGTATGTCTTCTAATTCAAATAGTATTTTAAAGTAAAAGAACAAAAGTATTTCGAATTCATAAAGGAAAATTCGTTTTGCTGCCCCTGGAATTTGAATACAACTAGAAAATGTTCACAATTTTAGTTTATATTTAAGTTTAAGTTGAAGTTCTATAGCACTGGTCCCCCTATTACAACCACATTTCGATATTCCATTTGAGAGATGTGTGAGAGATGTGAACAAAAAATAGCACAAATTTTCTTTAATATGACATATAGCTATGATTACAAAACTAGCTATTTAACGCTAAAAACTGCTAGATTAAGCTGAAACATGACAGGGGGGCAACACTAAAGCTGTGCTTTAATTTGCTGAGGGGGAACCCGAAGACCTTTTCCGAAGTCGTACGAACGTTAATAGCGAGCGTGTGTCGGCAGAACGCCAGCAGAGATTTTCGCTGACCCGCGACTTAGGGCCTTGCGCATATATCACAAATTGGAGTAAGTTTTTTGCTAGGCAAATACATCCAAACTTTACTTCATGCCGAAAAAACACAAAATATTTTCAGAGACAAAAGGTATGTATTTATACAAAAAGGCGTAAGTATAATATAATATTATATTCTAGTATTCAAATGGGTAACTAAAGATTCCTAATCTTAATATTTAAATATGTTTATTGGGTTAATTGGCCAGCCGTTCCTAAGTTCCATCTGCTTCGCCCCGAAGAAGTTTTTGCTTGTTGTTTGACAAATTATTTTCTGCAGCGGCCAAAGGAAATAAAGGGCGCTCGAACACTCGAATTTAGTAAAGCCGACGAGGTGGGGAAGGGATCGGCGGGGGGGTGAAAGGACAACAGTCGCAGGACCTGGCCATCAATGTGTAATGAATTTGGGCGGGGGAATCAAAGCGAGAGTAAAGTTTAAAGCGCGAACAAGGGGGGCAAAAACAATGACAGGCGTTGCCAGGAGCAAGAGCTGTTCCGATCCTGTTCCTGTTTCTCATTTCCCATTTCACATTTTCATTTCATTGTCCGTTGTTGTACCCGACACCCTTTCATACACACTATTGAGGGTACTACAATATCAGACAAATTTGAGTTGACAAATCAAGTAGTAATTAATTACCTATTTTAGTTAAGTGAATAAATAGTGCTTGTAAAATATCAATAAAAAACTAATTAAATAACCAAATTATAAAGCAATAATTTTATCATAACAATTTCCTCGGGATGTAAAGCGAAAACGAATGAATTGTAAATACGGATTAAGAACTTTAATCAAAAGTTGCTATCTTCAACGTATTTAACGGACAACTTTAGGACAATGGAGACTGTAGATGCCATAGAAAGAATCAGATAATATAATATTTACACCACAGACCGTAGCTTCTTGGAAGAGTCCTCCCTGACAGCGTATTCCAGGCGTCGACTAGCAAGCGAAGAATTCTTCCTTGTTCAGTGTCAGTTGGGAAACTTTTTGCCGCTCGCTGTTTACCGTCGTCCTGCGGCTGCAGTGGCGCATAAATTAGCAAACATGAGGCGTGCGAAGCGTGCGACTGGCCGACCTTTAGCAGGGGCTGCTTGGAACCTACTCCCAGTCCCCGCCCTTGGACACTTAACCCCCAAATGGCCAACTGATTGACTCAGTTCCCCCTTTCCCGATGTCCCGCTGGCTTCGCTCTGATGGCTGCTGCAAATTAGCGATGTTCGCGTGGTCCACTCTGGGGCAGCTGCCCCAGCAATCTCTCGTTTGGAATTTGAGCTTTTGGCCAATGCCGAAAAATTGGCCAGCGCAATTAATTAAAAACTTTTCAGCAAAATGCAATAGGACGGTGCTTGTGGGGCTCTAGCTTCGCTTGCATTCGAATGAAACGGTTTGGCGATAGCCGGCAAAAGCTCTAAAAATATTATTCCAGCTGCCGGGGAATTTATTTTATTTTTTCCACTAGACTCTGCGACATTTAATTAAAAACTGTGCATTCGCCAGGTGCTGCCAAAGCAAAATGCATATGAGTTCTCCTTTTGTTATTTTTATTTTATCACCGGATTATTGGAATACATACATAATGAATGGCTATTAAATTGCACAAGTGGACAATAAATACGGACGGGTCGGCTGAAAACGGAATGAAAAGATGAAATGGAAAAGGCTTTAAAAAAGGAACGTCATCGGTCAGTCCTGGAAAGTTCTTTGATGGATTCGTATTATACAGATTCCCTTATATTAGTAGGTTTACAAGTGTTTTTCTTGTAGGATTTTATTAATTCCGTTTTTCATCAAGCATACGCCACGTGGTACAGCAATTAGAGCAGCAATATAGACCAACAAATGCTGTACATCTTAAATACATTTCTTTTTTGTCTATGAGTGAAATTGTACCTTCCTCGTTGTCTGCTTACCGATTTCTCCCTGCTCTGGGCTGTAATTTTCATAAAAATTATGCAGATTAAATGTGGCAGCCAAGTTTGTTTAGCCAGGCAAGTGACATTAAACTCGCATAAGGCGCATCAGCAGAGACAACAAAGATGTCTAAATAATAAAGGCAACCTGAGCTGTTTTGGGACGGCGCACAAGTTGATTGAATAAATCACAGCAGGTAAATTTCACTTGAAACAGCTCTCGACATGCGTGAGAACAGGCTGACAGACTGAAAACCGGCATCCAGACCCCCAAACTTTAACAACCAGAGAGAGAAAATATTGGCTGAATGGATTTCTGAATGTGCATTTTATATTAAAGATACTCGTAAAGAATAGAAACTCTCCAGCTACCTTTAAGTTTTGGGAAACAATTTCAGTGAAACTGGTCTAACTGTAAACTATTTTATAAATAGTGTAGTGATTGGAAATCAATATTGCTCCCTCTCCCTCTCGTCTGCTCTTCGAGGACCAAACTCTCTTAATTTGAGAACTCCTTGGCTTGTAGCGTGGTTTTCTCAGTGCATGTACATACGTAATGAAACCGACTGACACGTAAAATGTATTGCCCAGGAGCAGGTTCTCTGGAGGATGAGGCGGCTGTGGCGGTGGACGAGTGCGCTGTAAAGTTTTGCCATTTACAGCCCGGCAACAATTTGGCCAAGTAGCTGCCAAGCACCAGAGATAACTCAGACGTAAGGCCGCAGGAGCTGGGAGCTGGGCATTTCATGGCCCATTATGCCAACAGTGTGTAACAATTTCGGGAAATAAAAGGAAGCCCGCAGGGAATTGAATTAGTTTGCATTTATATTTGATGTTCGGCCAGCAGAAGCACACATTTTCGCGTTGACGACTCGCCTCGGCGGCAACCTCGGCGGCCGTTTAAATATTTTGTACAATTAATTGCATGTCGCTGGGGGCTAATTAAATGGTTCCCAGCCAGAACTAATTTACATGATCGCGACACGCAAACATATGGCCGGTGCCCGGGTATTCCGCATGGGGAATTTCGCCACCTGCAAGGTGTGCGAAGTTCACTCGGCAATTAGCATTTTCTATGACCAATTTCCACGGTGTCGAACGCCTCGTCACTGCCACCTTTATGGATTTCCACACTCACATTCAATAAATGCAAAATGCGAGGCAATTACCATTGAGGTTTTTCTGTCTCTAATTGCTCATGTACGTCGGTCGAAGGTCAGCGTTGACGTACAAGTCCGCCCACTCACCCTGCCTTCAATGAGAAATTGCACAACGACAACCGCCTGAAGAGGTGGCAGGCCTTAAAAATAGATTTAATATGTGGTCTTGGGTGCTAATTGTATTCTTAAGGAAAATAATATACAACGAGAAGGCATCCTAACTTCTGAAACCCCAAGTTTGTATATTCTAATCGGATGAATTTGATATCGATATTGAAGTGGAAACCGATCGAAGAAACCTTACTGGAGGTATATAAAACATTTATAAGGGAAAACACCGAACTTGTGCTGATTTCTCATACAAATTTAGCAATAGGTAATATTGAAACTTTGTGACGTAGTCGCCCGATTATGATATGTCTTGGGTTATGTGCAACGAAGTTACGGAAATTGTATTTGGTATTATGCGGCTCTCTCAAAAGCTCTCTCAAAAACTGAGAGACTTTGCTTAGATAGCTCAAAAGCGGAACCAGAATACGAATTTAAAAGCTCTCATATTTAAAAGTTTGAAAAGATCCGAATTTTAGATTGTTTTCGGAGTTATACACTTATTATAAATCGGAGCGTTTTTGGATCATTTTTAGGTACTTAAAATCCACCATGAAGATATATTTATTTTGCTTATCTTTATTTTTATTAAATCATACAAGTAATATGTAAAATCATATTATAATATATTATACTTACCAATATAAAACAATTGCGGCCAAGGCGGAAACCGGAAAGCAGGACCAAATTTGATTTTTTTTTGGTTTTTAGTTTTTATTGTAACAACATTTTAAAATATTGTTAAAAAACAACATAGAAAGCACTGAATGCTCCAAAACGCTCCGATTTTATGTGTAACGCTCTTAGGTCCCAACTTTTCAGGTTCATAACACAGATCGACAAGAAAATCTCTGGAGACCAAACGCTACAGATTCTGAAAGATCTTTGTCTGTAAATTAATAATTTGAAACTAAAAAGATTTTATTGCGTACCTATTTTGAGAAAATCGCGGCTTGTTTTGACACTTATCAAGGCTTAATAACATGAAAACCATAAATACCTCAGAGCTTGTATATATTAGGCTGTAATGAGACATTGATCCTTGATCCTGTAATATAGTAAAACGAGGGATCTCAGGTTTTCGCATTAAAGTACTTTCTACTAAATGCCAGTTGTCCCATCCTTTTTTCATGTTGTAACCTTGATATTGGTGAGAGTTTCAGTTTAAGGTTGGCCACATGGATTAATTACTAAGATTTTCGCACTCAAATAGAAGCGGAATAGGCACTGTTTTCACAGTCTTTGGTAATTAAAGACGAAAATATTAAGAATAAAGTTCAATTGATTCCGACAGTATTAAAATATACGTAAATTAATTATAATTAGAACCGTTCCTAACTTTTGTTGCTGGGAGAACACAAACCAATGTTGATAGGAAAACTGCACGGTGTTGCATGCAACTCAATTATATTGGCGAATAACTCCAATGTTTATCAATCATTCAGGCCTATGAAGTAATGGTAGTTAGGAATACATTAAGGCGAAAATGTTTGACTAAAATGTCTCTTTTTTTTTTTTGGTAAAAAAAGAGTGTTGTAATAGATGCTACATTATTTTACGGGATGTATCTGTGAAATATAATTGTAATTCAAGTTTCTGTTTGGTTTTATAGAACTCAGATCCGTAGAGTATGTTTCACATTATCGTGCTAACCCTTTTCCGATTGTTGTTTCGACCTTGAACCGATTCATGCCAGTTTGAGTACATTTCGTGTAAACTTGAGTTCTGTACTTCGAAATATTTGCCAACTTTGCCGAACGTTCTTTTAGGGGAAAAGTGGTAAGTCAATTAGGCATTTAGACAGTTAATTATGAGACACGCCCACCCAGACACCCTTACCAGGAAAGGGGCAAACTTTTAAAAACTCATTAATGCATAAATTTAGGGACGCTTAAATAGCAGCGCAGAACGGCCGGAGCAGCCCATAAGCAGTTCGATTCCGGATAAGAATCACGGAGCCCAGTCTATGGCCAGCCTTCAGTTCCACGGCAACGTCGATGCGGACATCAGATACGATGCCACCTTGGATCCGGCTAGAGACTCCGACCTGTTCCACCTGCTGATGGTCCTGCAGCTGACGATGGGCATGGTGCCGTCCCCCAGACTGCCAAAGTGGTGGCCACCCTGGCTGAGATCCGGCGGGAGGCTAATAGCATGGGTCTACTGCTCGGTGGTGATACTTACATCGCTGCACCTGGGCGTGTTGTTTACCAAAACGACGCTGGACGCCCTGCCGACGGGCGAGCTGCAGGGCATAACCGACGCTC
Source organism: Drosophila parvula (assembly GCA_018904695.1). Lineage (NCBI taxonomy): Eukaryota > Metazoa > Arthropoda > Insecta > Diptera > Drosophilidae > Drosophila > Drosophila parvula. The sequence continues at coordinate 5,686 of JAEIIG010038224.1, read as the reverse complement.
TGACCATGGCAATAATCTACTTCTTCACTAGCTACGGCACCATCTACTGGTGCATCCGGTCGAGACGCCTGCTGGCCTACATGGAGCACATCAATCGGGAGTACCGCCACCATTCTCTGGCCGGCGTTACGTTCGTGAGCAGCCATGCTGCCTTCCGGAAGTCCAGGAGCTTTACAACCGCGTGGATAATGTCCTGCCTGCTAGGCGTTATCTTCTGGGGCGTCTCGCCCCTGATTCTGGGTATTCGGACGCTGCCGCTGACCTGCTGGTATCCCTTCGATGCCATGGCTCCAGTCATCTACACGGCCGTGTACACCACGCAGCTTTTTGGCCAGATCCTGGTGGGTGTCACCTTCGGCTTCGGCGGATCGCTGTTTGTGACGCTAAGCCTGCTGATCCTCGGCCAATTTGACGTGCTCTACTGCAGCCTGAAGAACCTGGATGCTCACGCCAGGCTGATGTCCGGGGAGTCTGTGAAGGATCTCAGGTAAAATGCTTTGCTAGCTTTGAGCGCAAGTGAGTTCTATATTTTGGCAGCTTTACAACCGATACTTTAGTTTGCTCCAAAGGGAGTTGTTTCTGGAGCACTCCACCCGGGAGCTAAACCAATATGCCGTTCTGGAGGAGCACCTAACTGATTTGCCCCGACTTTGTGCAGGACGTCCCAGTCCCGGGCAGACGGATGTATTCCACGGCGCTCTGGTGGAGTGCGTGCGCTTGCACCGCTTCATCCTCCACTGCGCCCTGGAGCTGGAGAACCTTTTCAGCCCGTACTGCCTGGTCAAGTCCCTCCAGATCACTTTCCAGCTGTGCCTGCTGGTCTTCGTTGGCGTGTCCGGGACGCGCGAGGTGTTGCGTATCGTCAATCAGCTGCAATATTTGTTACTGACCCTCTTCGAGCTGCTGATGTTCACCTACTGCGGCGAGCTGCTGAGCCGCCACAGTGTCCGGTCCGGAGATGCCTTCTGGCGGGGCGCCTGGTGGAAGCACGCCCACCACATCCGCCAGGACATCCTTATCTTTCTGGTCAATAGTCGTCGCGCCGTCCATGTGACTGCCGGAAAGTTCTATGTGATGGACGTGAATCGCCTGAGATCGGTATGAAGCTAGAGTAATTAATATACATATATACATATATCATAAGCTTCCATAAAACTTCTCAATTCTTAAACCTAAATATCTTCAGGTGATTACACAGGCCTTCAGCTTCTTGACTTTGTTGCAGAAACTGGCAGCCAAGAAGGCCGACACGGATCCTTAAACTTGAACCGCATTTGTTCACATTGTTTGTTCCCGTTGGTATTTATTTTGCACATTAAAAACAAGTCGAGTAAAATGCAAATAATATTTGCGTTTCCGCGTCTTATTGTTTGCTTAACATTTAACAATTTTCAGCGGTGGGGGGGGGATGACGGGGACTGGCCCCAGCTCACCCTCCCGCCTCAAAAAGCGGCTCTAAGTCCCTTGTCTCTTGTGCCTTTGGCGTGCCACTGATAAAGAACCCTTTTGCCAGGAAAAGCGGCAAGTTTCCGTCTCAAAAATGTTGGTAGGCCTTCGGCACCAATTGGATGCTCTTCATGTGGGGATATTGCCTAATTGCCCAAATACTTTCTGTACCATATTTAAAACATTGTTTTAAATGCAACCATCAAGAACGGAATGAAAAGAAATAATTCCCTAACTATAACTATCATGCTGGCAATCTGTATAAATACCCAATTATTTGATTATTCCAATTAGTCTCTTTGCTTAATGAAAAATTTAAAATGTCCGGCTTAAGTGACAGCAACAAATCTGAAAAAAAAACAGCAGCTGCTGTACATTTGTCGAAAGGGTCCAAGGACATTTCCTTTGACATGGCGGAATCGTGAATTAAGCTAATGTACCCACTCAAAAAATGGAATCGCTGCGATGTCTACGCGTATCTGGTGAGCAAAGTTCCCAGATTTGAAAGAAGCCTAAAAGTCGTCTTTAATTTTGCGATTGCACGTTGTACGCACACGAACTTATGGCAAAGTTTTCAACTCATTTGCGCTTTGCATTTTTCATTGTGTCACAGACACAAATACGTACACCGCCGTTCCATCCGCGGCCACATGAGGGGAGAAGTTTTCCTTCTTTCCTGGGTGACTTGTCATAACTTTGGAACCGGAATCTGGAATGGGCGGGTATACTAAGGGATAGGATAGGGCTACCCATATTGCCCCATTGCTACGTGTGTATTTATAGAGACTCATTTGTTTCATTTTTTGCCGCCTACTTCGGGCGCTGGGGTGATTACCTTTTTGTTCCTTTGTATTGTTGTGCTTTTTGTGCGTCCGCTTGGCTCGGTTTCGTTACGGAAATGCCTTTCACTTCTTCCACTTCCGCTGCCACGTCCCTTCCACGCTAACTACCTTTATGCGTGTCTGCCGGAGCCAGCAGGATATTTATATTACATGATATTTGATAAGCGTACTGCACAGTTGAGCTTTGCTCCTGTAGACAAATGTCCTGCCCATATTTCCCCAGCAGATTCCCATCGCTGCTATGGCAACCGTCATAGAATCTTTCGCAACCTGGCCGGGCAAGGACTCCGGGGCACATCGCCGGCTAAAGTGGACAGCTATCACGGGATTAGCATTTGAGCTGCGAAAATAATGCATTCAATGGCCACTGCATTCGCAAGTCGGCAACTGCCCACAAATGGAATTTAAGCTGGTACAATGATCGGATTAATCAAGCCATCCCCAGCTATTGAATATATTAGCCTCAGGGCCCAAGTAGGAGTGCAGCTTACGCAAGAAGCAATTCAATTTATTCATCAATTAAAATCGTGAGAAAGCAAATAAAGTTGATTCGAATTGCAATTGCAAGACTTATTTTTGAAGAATTTGTTAAAGGTTTAAAAAATGTTTCAGTTAAGCACCAATTATTTTTAGTTAATTTATATAAAGTTTTCAAACGCTTTTCTTCAAATTAAAATATATTAAGTGTAGTTTGAAGATTTTATCTTTAGTGCATATGAGTAAGATTTAAAAATATTAATTTTAGTTATAAATACCTAATTATTTTAGTTCGATTAGTTATACATTTTAAGCTATCTTTTCAGCGAGATATAGAACTTATAGCTTAAGTCGTTTCACAATTGTTGGCCAGGGAAATCTTTATTTTTTTCCCCGCTAAGCTATCGGGCTTGCAAAAACTAATTTAACAGAACTTGTTTCTGCTTAAGTTGTATAATAAATGACTATGGTTTTAAGATGAATTTGGATTCCGATGGTACTTAATGCGGAAATTTTGAAAAACTTAAGTGCTTTAAACACATCTCTTCTGTGAATCTGTGGCGACTAACCTAATGAATTATGCTTTAACAAATTACTACAACAGAATATACTGTAAAACAATAAACAGTCGTTTATGTATTCAACTATGTTATGGGGTTGGTAACTACAGATGGCTAGCATGCATACGAAAGCTATTCGTTTTTATATTATATAATGTTAAAAATTGGCTTCGATTTGTTTGTTTTTTGTGTGTAAACCCTTCAGTCCAATTAGTATATTTTTATAAAACTAACTCAGTTTTCAAACCGAATTAAAGTTGAGTGGATAAATGCATTCGTTTTCATGAAATCGAAATATTCACCCAGTTCCTTCCAGCGTGTCCAGCTGCCGTCCTGTCAGCGTCCTGGCAATGGGCCAATGAACACTGTATAGAGTGCCCGCATAGCATTGACAGGATCTCGCCGCAGGCATAGCTGTCAATGTCCCACCAAACACTCCCACCGCCTATAGGCGGCCAACTTTGAAGTAGTCTTCTGAAATTAAATTAACACAAAGGCATGCCGTGTCAACTTTTTCAACAGTCAGCTGGCGGTATTTTAATTGAAAGCAATCAATATAAGGTCCCGGCAGCGGCCTGTCACCTCGCCCTGCCAAAAAGGCGAAGAAAATAAGGAGAGCCGTCGGGATTCTAACGAATTTATGATTGTTAAATAGCGCCTAACTGATTTGGCAAATATTTATATTAATGTTCATACCTTATTCTTACATTTAATATAAGCTTTAAGTAATATGACAATATTAAAATATAATATTTTATTTTAAATATGGATTGACTATTAAATATATATTTTCGGATATATATGTCTTTAATATTGAATAGAAAATAAAGCTAACCTGTTTTGTCCGTATCGGTGAATTCAGAGTCTTATATACCTAATGGCATTATAAATTCCATTCTGCCATCTGAGCTGTGATAAAATGAACCCAGATTCAATTCACACTTCTGAAAGGGCCAGACACCTGTCGAAATGATGTGCCATCACCCACTCGGTGGGCGATAATCTAATCAGGACACCCCACTTCCAACTGGGAGCTGGGGGTGTCAAAGGGCCCGGCCATTGTTGGGTAATTTCATTATTACTCCATATTACATTTGCATGCTGCTCCCATCATCTAGGCGGGTAATGGAATGTGCTACTGAATTTCAAACATAATTGCCTTCGGATTGTGCAACATGTCGCATTCGCAATGTCGGTCTCCAAACAAAAAGGTAAATATGTTTTTGTGCTTTTGTGTACATACTCGTACATACCTGCACACATATGAACATACGCACGAATGTGTGTTTTTGTGTGGGCTTGGCTTTGTGGAGTTGTCACATAAATTGCATGCGATTTAGCCAACAGGCTTTAGCCTGCGGTGTGGACAAAGGACTGCCCCCATGATATGTTCACACAGGAGTACAAGGAAGGCAATGCCGCATATAATTTGCCATTAGGAAAACCAACGGAGTGGTGAGTGAAAATCCTTGTTAATGGCTTTTTCGTTACCTTCCGTATCCAAAGTGATAGAATACCAGACTTCGAGTCAATGGGCACGGCACGCAGAATTAAAAATGAGCTTACGCTGGTCAGATCGTAAATGCTATATCAGATCAAAGAGAATCGCTTTGGAAAACGTTCGTTTAGAAGAACTGTGGGTGGGAGTGGCGTAGAAAAACGAGTGTATCTCATCTCAATGCAACAATCCGTTCAAAATATGTATACTCAAAAACCAAGATTTGGTTTGTATTTACCAAATGAAAACTATGCCTTGTTTGTCTGTTTGTCGTTTTGAATCAAATCGCTGTTTAAGACTTATTTGAATAATTAAGGAATGATTAAGAATAATTTTAGGTAAATACATAAATCTTTGGTTACTTCAAATTTATGTTACTTTACTTAATTGTTAACAATCTCCCTTTTTTTATCAAAATCGGATTTCCGATAGGAAAAATCGAACAAAATGGTTGTTTTTGCATTAGTTAGATTATCTTTAGTTTCTACGGCTCCAAAAAGCTGTTTGTAAGTTTATGTACTACATTTTGTTGATGTCATTAAATATATATACATATATATATGTATAAGTCCGCAAGAGTAAAAAGACGTTTTTACAATTGAAAATTTATGATCCTTAAATAGAATTTCTTATATAGGTGATCAGAAAGTGGCATTTCTCAATATATGCCATTCGACAAGTATTAAATTTTGTACAAACCTCAATAGGTTTCAAGGTGCGAAGTGGGGCGGTCTCTGCATGCAAACAACTAATAGGGCCATTCCACTGCAACATTCTCGGGCTACATTCATTTTTCCGATTCTACTGCTACATTCTACATTCTCGGGCGACATGTGAATGGCACGAACAGCTGGTCTGGCTTT
>JAEIIG010038222.1:88884-149204 GCA_018904695.1 Drosophila parvula | reverse complement strand
TAGAGCGCTCGCTTTGCATGTGAGAGGCCCCGGGTTCAATCCCCGGCATCTCCAAGTACTATTTTTTTTTTTCTGTGCTAATCTTACTTTTTCCATGTGTTTTTCCAGTTTTTGGCTCTTTAAATGCGTTTTGGAGCCGGCGGCCATGGCCAGTGACTTGATTTATGCGCAACGAGGCAGCAATAATGAATTATTTATACCGATTTACGGCTGCCAGGCAGGTCTGCATGTCAATTGGCAAAAGTACCACTAGACTATTTCGGAAACTGGAGAACTGGAATTAGGAGGAGGAGGAGGTGGGTAGAGGCCAAAACTTGAACGATTCTGTTGGCCAGTGTTTGACTTCTGGCAGAATTTAAGGCCGAGCCGGTAACCACAATGCAGTCAAGTGGTTAAAATGTGTATACCCAAAGTGCTATGAAAGGAAATTGGCTTGTTCTCACTTTTGCAACACACTTGCTCGCTGCTGCAAATTAAAATTAAATTTTGCATGAGCATGGCCAAGCTCAAATATTGGCCAGGCCATCCTGGACAGGCAATTGATTTTGCTGCGGCGGGGCGAGCGAAAGGATCCTGTTTCAGGAATATGCTCGCACTTTATTTAGTACAAGCGATTTTGACAGTCGCTCCTTTTTCTTGGCACGCTTCTTGAGCCCCATCAATTAGCAAGGAATACAGAGTGCAGAATTGAAAAATATAAATCCGAAATGCTAAATGCTAAATCAGAAATGCCAAATCCCTTAGCCCAGACACAAGTCGCATAAATAAGATTATGCCAGGTCTCGTGTTGGATTGAAATTAATTACCATAACGACGTCTGGTCGTGTCAGTGTGTGGGATTTATTTGCCGGCAATAAATATTTTATAACATCGAGCTCAAGTGCGTTGCTGCTGCTGCTGCTGCTTGGGCCCTGATGGACTTGAAGGCATAATTTGAATAAAAGAAAATCCAAATCGAAATTGTCACACAGAATTTATGTAATTGCATAAACACCGCAAGGACATCGAGAGAGTGTCCTGTCTCGAAAGGCCTCTCACCTCACCTCGCCTTGATTCGATTCGGTTCGGTTTGCGTCGGTCTGCCTGCCTCTTGCCGCCAGCCTGACTGCTAAATAATTGAGGCAACAAACTAAACAAATGACATAACCTCAATTTCATGACGGCCTGGTTCGAGGCGAAGGCGGCAAGTGTGTGGTGCCATATCCTTGGATTCGCCCCAGGAAAACCTGGATGCAAATGTGGGTGTTATCGATTTTATGGGCTTGCGCGTCCGAAAGGATCTCCTGCTTGATTAAAGCAGTTGTTAAAGTTTTAATTAGACCCAAGTTGTCTCGAACTGATTATTTTAAGTAACCGAGCTAAGATTATGAGGTTGTTGCAGTGATTACATATAATATTTATGTAGATTTTGTTGTTGCTGTGATTATATATATACTATCGTTGTGGAATAAAGATAAACAAATAAGTTAACTCGGTAAAACGTTTTTGAAAACAATACAACTTATAACTCATTTGTTTTTAACTTCACAGCGATTTCTGTGGCACCCATGAATGCTTTAATAATAGCAAATTGGGATGATAAATAATTTATTTGGGAAAAGATTCCAGTGCACTTGACTGAATCCATACATGCTCTTATGACACTGTCCGTAGAATAATCTCATCTCCATTGAAATGTTTCATAACCCTCATTCACACGTTGCCCTGAAGCCTCCCAAATCAGCTCAGGTTAAAACGTTAATGCGCTCAATTCCATTATGGTTTATTCCTTCACTTCTGCTGCGGCTTACGTTAATCGCATGACCCAAAACCAAAGTCCATTTGAGAGTGGTCTCTAATTAGGCAACCACAAGTGCAGGCGCCGATAAGAAATTGGAATTGTAAATGCAGGAGCATTTGGGACTGTCGAGGACCTAAGACCCCGGCTTAATCACATTAAATGGACATTTAAAATTCTCTTTCTGCCGTCTCCAGCCTGCGACAGCCAGTATCACATCGTCATCGTCATCATCGTCATCCTGCGGACGAGTATCAATGTCCGGGGGGTTTTTGCGAAAGTGAAAAACCAATACATATTTCCGCTTCCAGACAGTTTGAGTGTGTGTGTGTGTGTGTGGGAGTGCTGAAGAGAAAGGGGAATGCCGGCCAAGGATGGCGACTAAAGGACATCGGGCTGTGCGTGTGTGGTAAATTAATAATGCATTCGATATCGAAGCCACTTTGCATTCAAATTCAATTGTGCATGCGTGCAAATTCAATTCCCCAAAGCCCAAAAGCATAAACTAAATTATATTGCTGCAAATTTAAATGCGAAACTATATTTACGCCGGTGGGGGGCCGAGGTCAACTGGCCTGGGAAGTGGACCCGTGACAATTGCAATTGCAAGTGTCAAAAAAGGAAGCGCCGCAGCCTATGGAACCCCCAGAAATACGGCCAACCAAAGTCCAAACTCAAACTCAAACCCAAACCTACGACACAATCACGTTTCAATTAACAGCCATGGCCCGCACTGTACTGGCCATTCGGTGCTGGCCATATTCGTATGTAAAACACGCACGCAACGGCTGCTCATCGGGCAGGGCTTAATGGCCAGAGTCCTCGACATCATAATTCCGGCCACAATTCCCAAACACCGCAAACACATGGGGGACGAACATGGGGCGGCTGGGCGGTTCAGGGGTTAAGGGTTAAAGAGTTGAGGAGGAGGTTAAGGAGGAGAGCAGGCACGGTGATGGGGAGCTGCAGCCAGCCAGGGCAAAGTTCTATGGGGCGCATGAACTAATTACGTTAATATGCGACAACGTTTTCATAGGCGAAAAATGTTTGCTGCACTGCGGGCTCCGTACACTCAACGAATTTTTGTTTAATTTAAGAAGGTTTAATTAAAAAGGAATAGTTGTTTTAAACTGGGAAATTATTAACAAAAAGATGTAAGATTTACAGGGCACGGTAACGATTAAATATTAACAAGGATCGTAGGGTTTAAGTTAAAGGTTTTTTGTTACTGGTTAAGTCTTAGTAAAATTTTAAATGAAGTCAATTTGTATCTTTTTAATATAATCCAGGAAATTGTATTATTTAATCAAAACTGACAAAACATAAAATCATGGAAAAATACGATTTAAAATCAATAGAAAATATGCCCAATAGTATGAAATAGAATTGAAAGCTAGTTTTATGAAGCATAATTTTGGATAACACAACATATTTTCTTATTTTGCAATAATTTATAAGATGTTTTATTTATTTCTTTATTTATTTTGAATTTTATATTGAAATTAATACTTTGTCGGAGTGTCCTTTCTGAGACACAGACAGAGCTCATTGGACGATGTGTGTGCGTGCAATTGGATAACCAGCGACGATGCAAATGTGTGGAGAGCAAATCAGGTGGCACTAGAGTTATGCTCGATTGGTTTTCGACGGGCCAGAGCCTTGCCAGATATCGGTGGGTTATCCAAGGCGAGCCCAGCGTCTAGAATTGGTATTTTCACCCAGAAAATGTGAACATTACGAGGGCAACAACTGGCTGCGGTGCATCAACTGTCAGTGGGGAGCGTCTCTGCATGTGTCCACGTCTCCATATTCCCAGCATCCCCAATTCGCATCCACGTCCCCGAGAGAAGCTGCAACTGTTTGGATGCCGGGCTATTAAGAATGCCAACACAACGGGCCCGGATGAGCGGACGTGGGCCAGTTGCGTACGTGTTGAACGTCGGTTATCATACCTGCTGTAGAACACGCTAAGCCCAGCAGCATTACCGTGCTCCGATCCCCGATCCCCGACCCACTATATATGGCCGGCCATATAGCCATATAGCCAACCCCCGCCCGGTGTGCATTCATAAATAAGACATCCAACGAGGCGGCCTCAGCAGGGAGCACATCTCCAGCCTGACCTGTCCATCCAGGTTAACAGGGGGAGGCGAAAGTGGCCACAGCCCAGCGCCAAGTCCACACTGAGAATAACTAATGAGTATGTGAAATGTGGCTATCATTCATAATTAAGCTTAGCTTTTTCTTTAATTGAAAGGATAACATCTAAAATATGTATTTTTAGTTGAAGAATTTTTAGGGAATAGAACTGTTTTAATATACATAATCTTGTGTTAAATTGTACAAAACATTTTTAGTTTTAAAGAATATATACATAAATGTTATTTTGAATTATTGTTTGGTAAGAAAGTAACTAAGTATTTATTTATCATATTATTAGACGCCATTTTAATTGCTTAAATTCAAAGAGATATCTAGTGCCACCCCTAAATATTTTTAGAATTTGTAGAAGCTTTTAGAATTTACATTTAAACAAGTTAAAATTAATTCACATTGCTTATTCTTTGCGAGTACAAACCCCATATTTTTTAATGGCGTTAATCAGCGATTTGTTAACATTTTAATGGGTTTTCCTGGGTCTACAAGGGGCCTTCCATAATTAAATAAGAAGTTTTCTCGTAGTGAAACTCCCCCGTGAGTGCTGAGCACACACACACATACATATTCGATCAGTCACTCACGTACGCCCTCAAAGTCCTGCGGAAAAAGGGGGCTGCCAGGCTGCCAGGCTGGCAGGCTGCTAGGCAGATGGCCAGATGGATGCTGCTGCTGCTGTTGACAGTGCCTGCTGTCATTCATTCATTAATGCATTTTCCTGATTTTCACTCATTTAACTCTATAGATTTTTCATTTTGCCTATTACGAGCCAGGACATCAGTATAGGAGGACACACACACAGCGGGGTCATAGAGGGAAAGAAGGGGAAAGGGATTGGCGACAGCAACAGAAACAGGGACGTGGCTCATGGCTCATGGCTCTCGGCTCTCGCATGTCCTGACCTCTTTGGCCTGGTCGGTTGCCTGTTGGTTTTGTCCTGGCCCCGGGAGCCATGCTTCATTTACTTTGTTGTCGGTGGCCATTAGTTTTGACGCACTTTGGACCAGGTCTCTCCACCTGGGGACGGGCAGGATGGCGGAATGTTTCAATGCCCGGGGGCTGAATCCCGGCCGGCATTGTGGGGTTAAGTGGGCCGTGTGTGTGTATGTGTGTCGTCTGGGGGTGAGGATAATGGATTGACAGGCTTCGTTAGCAAGAGCAGAGCTGAGGTCAATCGAATCGCTAGCAAACTTTCAAATATATCACTGGAAATCAGCAATCGATTCCGGATGCAAATCGTAATCGATAGAAAGTAAACATGCATACATATATCCTTGGGGTAAGTTTGCAAAATGATGATTAGAGGTAATAGCTCTTAGGTTAATAGCATGAGGGAAAGATATTCTTTGGATATATGAATTTAAATGGAACTGGTAGGGAAGAATAATAATATTTATATACTTTTAAGAATACCTAACATTATCCCATCTCAAAATACTTTGTGTACTGTGTACTGCTTCTCGATTCCCATCCATTCGTTGAGTGCACATCATCTGAATATCGGTAATATCGGAATATCCTTCAATTTCAATTTAACTCAATCAATCGAGAGGTAAGCAAATTCATACTGAACCTGCACCACCGCAAGCAGCCTTCTTCCCACTTTCTGTTTTCCGTTTTTCAACACTCGATTTTAACCCTCCTTTCGCCCATCTCACCTGGCTCAAGTGTCGCTTTTTTTGTAGCCTTCCTTGGGCAAACACAGACGACACTTCTTCGGCTTCAGCTGCGTTTTATCTGCTCCCCGATTTTCCGAGCGTTTAAGCAACAATAACAGCAACAGCGGCCAAGAGAGTCAGGCGAGTAAACAAAACTCGGACTTCAAGTCCTTCAAGCGGGTGTCCTGCGAGTTTTTCAACCTGTTACTGGAGGTGTCACTAATAGCAATAGCTATAATAGGGATTATATATAGATTAAAAGAATGATAAATATATAATATTCTTACTAGAAAGGTAAAGATTATAAACAGGAAACTTCTATGCTTGGAGTATAAGTATTTCAAGGTATAATGATCAAATAGATTTTAAAATATTACAAAAAATTTATTAAACAATAAGAACTCTATATTTTAATGACTTTATATATTTACTTTAAATTACCTATATAAAAACAATGCTTAATAGAAAACATGCAATGAAAATTTGAGTCAATAATCTTGAGCTTAACATTTAAATATTAAAAACATGTCTAAAATTGGTTATGAAGATATTATTAATAAATATTCTTTGTGTCCCATTTTATGGTTTAAAAAATGTAGAGAAAAATTCCATTTTCTCTAGAAAATAGCCAACTGACCAGATTCGCCTTCGCACCTCCCAGTTTTCCCTTCTCCCTGACGCTGTCCACACTAAATGACGCTCGAGGGCAACGACAAGGACTAGAAGCCGGCGACGCTGCCAGCGTCGAAAAGTCAAAAGGCCACGACTTGGTCTAAACTGACTTTGGCTTTTCAGGTATAATTAATCTTGTTTAGCTCTTGTTGTTGCCACCGACTGCCCGGACTGCTGCTGCCGCTCGACTCTGTCTGTCTGTCTCTCAGTCTGTCACCCAGGGCTCCAGTGTTGTTTGTTTGTCTTTCCATTCGGCTCCAGCTCCTTGAACAGGACATTCGCCCCTTCTGGAAGCGCTCCACCAGTAATGTATTTAGAACGAGTTTAATTTGCTCGCCAGCACATTTTTCTCCTTCGCCGAGAAGAACGGGGCAGAGAGAGAGAGAGCGAGTCCTGGGCCAGGTTAACTATTAATTTTCGGCCCCTGAGCAAGATTAACGAGTGCATGATTGCCTCAAATTGTCTAGGATAAGGGGGTGGAGCGATGGGGGGGGGGGGAAGGGGGTGGCAGTGGGCGGTGGCTTAATGCCCAAATTCATGGCATACTTCAAGGCGACCCTAGACCGAAATTTATTTTCGTCCATTGCAATTTTGTCGCCATTTTCAAGTAGATTTTTATTTTGTTTTTTTTTTGCCCAGGCTCTGGGAGGTCCTTTTTATTTTCTCTTTCCTATTTCGCCTACTGCAACTTCTTCAGCTTCTTAGTCCTTTTTCTTGAGGGCGCCGACGGGGCGGCGGTAATTAATTTTGCTGCATGTCACAGCTGCTCGGTGAATTTATTTTGTTTACAGTTTGGCCAGATAATTGCACCTTAGTTTGCATTGCACAGTTTGAAAAGCGCTCTATTAAATCATTTTAAGAGCTTGAATGAGTTTTATAAATTATTAAGAGAGAATACCATACTTTTAAATGGAATAAGGAAAATGAAATATATTTTAAATACAAGAATAACATACATTCCCTAATAACATCAAAAAATCACTTTAAAACGGAGCAAAGTCCTAATCACAAAATGTCCTCCAACTCAATGCAGCACTAAGCAGTAGGGGTGCATATCGATAGGAATAAGGGAATATAATATATCGACAACAATATCACTCTCCATATCCTATCGAATATATGGTAAAGTTTCATAGCTCGAACTTTCAAATGTGGAAAATATCGCATTTATCGTTAGAATATCAATATTATAGAAACAAAGGGATTAAGCTTATTCAACTGATGTGTTTCTTTTAACCGATTATAATTAAAACATTTTAAAATCTAAATTTATTGATAGCCCCTTCGTATTTACTTACAACAATGATAGTTGAAACTCCGATATATTCCGATATATTAAACGGAATATAGATGTATCGCACATATATTGAAAATATCGCTTTTTATATCGGCTTTCTTATTAAATATTGATACATTATCGATATTTTCTTCTTTATTATTTTATTTCTTCTTATATATTTATTTCTTTCCTTACAAGAATTTACAGCAGGGTTTAACGGAGAATTTGTGGCATTCTTGCTAATTATTAAAATCGTTTAGCATCACTTATGATGGGGAGGTCCTTTGCAACACAGGTACTTCTTGCCTCTGACAAAATCTTTCTGTGTTTTTGGCATTAAGGTGCATTTTTTATAATTTTCTCTAAAGCATACCGTCATAAGTATTTTTCTTTCAAAAATAGCTCATTGATTCCTTGGGCTTGGGTTCGGAAGGGATCTACACGGAACAATTTGGGAATCCAAATGAGAAAACGGAAAATTGTAAAATGGAGAAACATTTCGCATTGATTTTGCAAATCTGTAAGCTCTCAACCTCTCGACACGAAACGAAACGAAAACTCTGACAAAAATTGCTTTCCTCTTCTCCATCGTTGGCTTTGTTTTGTGTCCAAAAATGCTGCTCGTTTTCGCATTTCTTGTTGGCTGTTAAGTAAAATGTTTTCATTGTATTTGAAATGCTGACAGCAGGAGCAGGAGCGGCGGCAGGAGCCGGAGGAAGGGAGGAAAGTGAGGTTGGGTCTGGGGCAGGGACAGGGATTGGCTGCACTATGTTTGTTTGTTATTGCAACAAAGCTGGATGTGTTTTTGCAGTTGACACCTGAAATGCAAACACATTTGCCACAGCCGCTGAACAGGATCAGCATTGGAATCAGGACGAGACGAAGGATGCAGATTACAGAAATGCAGATGCACCAGCTGCTGCTGCTGCTGCTGCTGCTTATGGACGCCAGACCAGGATGAGGAAGACCAGGAAGAGTATAAATATGTGTGTGTGCGGCTGACAAGCTGCAGTTGTTGCACATGAAAGAGTTCGAAAGGCAAAAGTCTTGTTTTCATTTTCCAGCTACACGAGAAAGTCGAGCCAGCGCTTGACTCTCGAACTTCCCGCCGGAGGTCACTGCCAGTTGACCCAGAGTCTGACATCCAAATGATTTCCAATATGTGGCGAGCTCTAGCTAGTTCTCCTTTCTAAATGAGTATCAAAGGATTAAGGTAGGTACTTAATTCGTTAATTTAATTTGGATTTATATATTTACATTATTATAAGCTAGAGTCTTAAAGGTGCCACTCCAAAACCATTTTCCCTTTCCAACCATATTCGGTGTGTATGTATCTCCAATCGGACCTGAGTAAGCCTTAGTCCTTCGCCTTGATCCCTGTGCTGGAATTTTCGACCTCTGCCCTCGCTGACAGCCCTTGGACCGCATTTGCATTAAGTGCCGCTTAACACGGAATCTCAATATTTTATGCAAAGTACTGTCCTCCGCCTCCAAACGCGGCGTATCCTTTTGCATTGCCGAAATGTTGTCCTGCTGCGACAGTCGGGTTTCAATAACTTCAGGGGGGCATGGAGTCTGCGAAAAGCCCATGAATCACTGTGAGTCCTCCTGCGGCTCCGATTGAATGTCAGCAGGATTTGGTTGCATTGCATCTGCTTGGCTGCTGCGATGGGCTTGTGCTTGGGCTTATGCATCTTTCTGCTTCTTTTTACCTTTTATACATATAAAGTCCTTGGGCACCTATCGCAGATGGGTTTCTTGTGTGGTCTCTTGGAAGTAATGTGAGGTATTAAGAGGTTATTTTCGAAGGAACGATGTGTGTGTTTATTGACTTATTGAATTAAAGATTATATTATGTTTATTATAAAATGTGATGATTTAAAAATATATTAAGGATCTCGAAAGACTTCTGGCTTGAACCCAGACCGTATACTAAGTTCTTAGCTGGTACAGAATTCACGCGTTCTTTGAGATTCTCTAGATTGAGCGAGATCTATTTCTAGTCGAATGTTCTCGTTGTCTTTACTCGTCGTTTTACACGTCTGTTTTACTAGATACTTTTACTCGTCGGTTATGCTCGCCGTTTTTACTCGCTGATTTTACTCATCGCTTTCACTCGAGGTTGTGGTGTCTCCTATCTTTTAATTCGATATTACTTTTAAGTAGGGGAAGTCCATAAGAAAGTAAATACTTTTATAATCAAATTACTCTTCGAACTTATATTTAATAATTTCCCCTTCAGTGCTTAAATCTCTTTTTCCATTTACCTGGGTAACCTTCCAGACTCCAGTCCATTGTGGCTGAATGGGAATTTGTGCATTTCGGCGATTGCCTAATGCAGCGTTGCATAATTTCAGCAAAACTCAAATATTTGAGCGCGAATCTTTTGTGCCCCATCTACTGGGTACCAACCTTTATTCGCGACTTCCTCCCCGATGCTTTCCTTTTTTTTTCTGGTCGAAAACCGGAGCAGTGAAGCAATCGTCGGAAGGGCAAACAAACTTTTTTACCAGCACGCCAGTTAATTTAGTCAATTCAGCGAGCGACCTGAGACCGGAGCGACCCCTCGAAATAGAAAAAAAAGTGAGGAACCTGCATTCCGACGGGTGCATTACGTTTCATTTGATTCAGCTGCTGAAATTGTGAAAGCGACGCGCTGGCAGTGCGAAAATTGCACCCAAAGTCAGCAGAAAATTCGCTCAACCTTTCTCTGATTAAAATTTAAGTTGGCTATTCCTTGGCTGGGTAAATTTCCACTCTCCGGCATTATGCACATGCATACATAATTGGGGTTGAGTTGCAGTTGCGCCACGCAATTAGCTAAATTTAATGGGGAGCCAGCTATTCTCAAGACCCAGGCAATAGGAGGGGGAATTTTCCGATGTCTGGCGTTTTGGTATCTTCGAGTCCACGGGGACAGTTGGCCAAAATAAATGGCTTGGCAAATTCGGGGCACTAAATCAGTGCAATTTCATATCACACCACATTACTCACCGGTCGCCTGTTGTTTATTCGTAATGCATTTTTGTTACATATCTCCGCTTACCTATATACATATATAGTTATGGGTGTGTGTACATCCGGCCTGTGCAATTTTGCTAAGCAAACTTTATGTTCCCCCACCAAGTGGCCATATTTCTAGTTCCCCTGGAAAAGGTAAGAGCCGAGAAAAAGGAACCCAGGAGCAGGAATGCAAATTTATGGTCAGACAAAGTTGTGTAGACGTTGCAAGCGGTGGCAGCAATTATATATTGCAAAGGGGGGCCAACGAAAGGGAGGAGGGGGAAGGGGGTACTACCAGAGGTGCGCAAGAGAAGGTGACCAGAGACCAGAGGGGCCAAAAGGTTAGGTGGCGGGGCAAAAGTAAAAGTGCCCCCAAGGTGTAGCATAAAAATGATTAAATTTCCCCCGTGGAAAAATGTATTTCTTCCAGTTTCACAAACAGTTTCGAATTTTTTCGGGGTGGTGAATCCTCTTTGTTGAGTTTTATAAATATTTCAGATTTCCCTTCGCACAAATTATGAAAATTCTACAAATATTAATCGTTTGTGGGCAAAAAATGGGCAAGCCACAGCTAAGCCCGTAACCATTTACTTATTTATGGGTACAACTTTAGTTCAACTTATTAAGTAAAGTGGTTTGGCCCAATCCAGAAACCATAAGCTCTATCAGAAAGTTGTAAAAGCCGCTTCTCTAATACACACAAAGGCACCTTGAGGGAGGAGCAAAGATTTACTTTGGCAACATTTCAATTAGGAGCACATTTTTGTGCTGATCAATAGGGAAAAAGTTTCTGGTTTTGGCCGCAAAACAATGGCAGAGCCAAAGCCAACGAGTAAGATGGAGAGCCGCAAGAACTGCTGACGTTGGCTAAAAAACCGAACCCCAAGTGGGTCCCGCTTCCTTTCCCCTCAATTTGTCCCTGTTATGCAAGAGCCTGGCATTTCTCGTCGTCGACGACTTCCACCTGGCGAATAAATTACGCACGCACATTTGTCGCTCGCCATCTCGCTTTCGCTGTCAGCCGCCGACGCCACCTCAGCCACTTCCGTTTCCGCTTAAGCCGAGAGATCCACTTCCGCCCGACGCTGCTGCATCCTTGTGCCGGCATAAGTTAATGCGTCTTTATAGGCAATAAAATTTAAGTTTGCCGTCTCCCCTCGCTGGCTGGTTAAATTTTTCATGAGCAATTCCCTCACCTCCCTCCTGCTCGCCCAATAAGTTTGTGCTACCAAAAAAGTTTCCCCAAAAACTTAACAAAATTTAGTGGTGCCTGGAAAGTGGCAGTGGGAGTCGTGGTCGTGGTCGTGGTCCTGAGCTTGGTCTTGCTTCTGTCCATTGGCCATTGGCCCCAGCTTGTTGTTCTTGTTAATTGAAGCGTTTGGTTAGTGCAGAAATTAAGTTGGCGGCGGTCCCGGCCACTTGGGCACTTTTACTTACCATTTTCGAAACATAATTATCAGTTAATTTTTATTAAGCAGCAATGAAAGGCGTCTCAGTAGGAGTAAGGCTGAAGAAGAGGTATAAATGTGAAGTCAAGACAGCTTATAATACAACTTATTTAATATCCAATTCATCAACTCTTAAAAACGTTAATTGTTGGAAACGTAACAGGCTGTTCACACTTGACAAACGTTCATCACTTGCTTTAGTATCCCTATCGGGACCTATCGGAATCTATCGGGATTGAACCCTTTAAATTATTACAAATTCCCCCAAGGACATTTATTGACACGTAAATTGCTTCCGAGGCAGCAGCAGCAACAACAGCAAGTGTGGGAATTGTGTGTGGATTGGGTTCCTTGTTGTTCCTGTATCGTTTGCCCCGCAGGTGTGCCAGCAAGGTGTACGTGCTGTGCAAATATTTTGCTTGGCACTATTAAATTTTACTAAAAACAAACGGAACGGATACTCACCGCTCGCCCATGCCCGCGTTGGAGCAATTTTTAATTAACGTGATTAAATTAATTTAATGAGCTCTCTTCCTCGCCCACTGCTCCCTTTAAACTCACTTTAAGCGACAATTAAATTTTCATGTCCTGCCCGAGAGTGTGAGTGTGTGTGTGTGTGTGTGTGTGTGGTGTAAGGACAACGTCAGCGACAACGAGACGTAAACATAAACGCCACGTTACGTGTTATGTACGACAGGAAATGATTTTTACGATGCCCAGCAGCAGCAGCGGCAACAACAACCGCACCACATGTCTCATCAACGTCAGCTAGCCAACATCCTTGGTGGGGCCGGAAAATGGCGGAGTGGGGACCATGGGGGAGAACAGAAGGGTTGGGCGGGTGGAAAACTCCGCCGACAGGGAGAGGACACTTTGGAGCGGCATTATCATTAACAACATCATGCGAAAGTGGCCGGCTGCTTGGGCTTGGCTCTCATATACACAAATGCACGGAAAATATATTTTCAATTTTACGAAAATTATTTCAAAATGAAAAGCTCAAAGCAATAATGATAAGCAAATGGAATTTAACTCAATTTATCTTATGTTCTCATAAAATATTGAAGCTTACATTACAGTAAATAAATATTATTTTAGCAACAGATTTAACACAAATAAAACCTTTTCTATTTCAATTATTACTAGCCCAGTTACCAGCGTTTTATCCATTCAATTTATTAATAAATAATTTTATTACCGAGTTCAGATCATAGATTTTCCCTTTCAGTGTACTATATATCCCACGTTCGCTCCCATATCGCACACACATTGTCAATTGCCGGCTGATAAGGGGCGGGTGAGGTGCCACCGCCTGATAATAAAGCAATTTCTGTGTTAATTTGTATGCCATGACCGTGTAACCCCACTTGCCCTAATGGATGTTCTCCGGCCAGATACTGCGGCCAATTGAAGCCAGCAATATGAGGGATAATCCCCAAGAATGGCAGATAAATGTCGGCAAAATGGGAAGCCAGGTGCCAGTCATGTTTCTAACCTGACAGAATAAGTAAAACATTCAAGAAGAGATAATGTCATACAAATATAGTTCTTAAATCTTGCAAAATTCTTCACGGGAAGTGAAAAAGTATTTTGTAAAAATGATGTTACAAATTATACAATTAAGAAATAAAATTATATATATTGCCCCAGGCAGGACTTGAACCCATGACAATCGGTTTAGAAAACGCTACTTATCTCCTGAGGCGACTGAGAATATGAGAGTGAGCGAGATAGATAGAAGGTAGCAACTTTATTGTTTTGTATCTACTATTTAAAATTTATAGAACATTTTTTCTATTTATAGAAAATTGTTTTATCCAGCCATTTCTTCTATTTTATTTACTTTTTTTCTAATATATATGTACCTCAAAGTAACTAAATTTTCTATAGGATACATTTTCAGATGACTCTAAGTTATAATATCTGTTGAATGATTTTAGTTTGTTTTGTACCGGTTATAATAACTATAATTTATCCAATAATCTATCAATTGCGTCATATTGTCACCACCTTACTCAAAATTTCCATAGTTTTATGGCTCAAAACTTACCCAAAACCCCATTCCATTTGCCGAAACAGTTTTACTTGCGTGCAAAAGCCCGAAGAATTTCCATTTCAGCACCGTACCCTCTTACGGTTGAGTAATAATCTGTGGCCATTTTTCAACAATGGGGCACTATCAACCCGAAAATGTTCACCTTTTTCGATATCAATAATCCGCAACCATTAATTACACACTTGGTTAGAAGTCAGGGGACCCGCGCTCTCCAGTGAGTGTCGGGGGGGCAATATTTTGTGTCCGCTGCCAACTAATTGCAACGGTTACGACGCCATATGGCCACCAAGTCATCGAAAGGGGGAGTCCCCGAAGGACCTAGCATCCTGCATCCTAGCCGGCGATGCAGCGCGCGTTGGTGTGTGAAATAGACAACTTACGTGCCACTCGCTTGTGGGTGTGTGTGAGTGTGTGGGAGGATGCCAACTTGCAAGAAAAAATGCGGAGGAAAATTGCAAGTTTCTTTGCCACCACGCCAGCTCACACTCGCTTCACTTTTCCTGCACATTTTTCACTGCCATGTGCCAGGTTCATGTCGTTTGCTTTTTCGCCCCTTTTTCCAGTACTTTTCCCCTTTGGTTTTTCCACTTTTATTTTCGTCGTTTTTTTTCTTTTTAGGTTTCCTGCACTGGCACTTGGGGAATTTACGTGTGCATGCATACGCTTAGTTTCCCATTCCCCGCAGAAAAGGGAAAGCAAATTTGAGAGCCAAGTTCCCTTTGTCGGCTTTGGCCTCCTTTTGTTTCCTGGCTCTCTGCGGTTAAGCAGAAATAATGCTTGTGGGATGTGAGCATTCTTAGGTGAAGATATATGCATATGCATTCCTCTCCATAGCGACCTAATCCCGAGCCATCAACAGTATCTCAACTAATGACAGATTGCAGGATGCTCACACTTCACCTTTTCACATTTCACCATATAGTTGACACACTGACATAAGTCCCTTGAAAGTTATAGTAACTCTTACGCTTTTCAAGAATCTAAATTTGAATATTATATATACTGAAAGGTCTCTATTCTATGCTATTTCCGAAAATCCACGAATCTATGGAAGTCTTCACCATCTGGTAGAATCTGGATCTGTCTTGGATGTTTTAAGTTTATTAGTTTTTAAATTTAAAATTTCTAATATTTATATTTATATATAACTTCACTAAGAATTTCATTATAAATATATATAAAGTCTTCACTCTTTGAAGAATCTGGTTATTTATTGGTCATCGAATTAATTTCAAATTTAAAGTTATAAATTATCTAACTAGAAGACGAAATTTATACATCTTTGGCTGGATATTAATAAGTTATGTTTATAAATAAATAAAAAAGGCCCCTTAAAGCTGATCGATACTTATTGCTTTTCGTATAGCGAGTTTCTTTAGTTCTTAATTATCGAATACATTTGTAATAATCGATTAAAGATGCACCAAACCATTCCCAAGCGCAAGAAAACCGATGAAGAAAAAAGACCTGTTTATTTTTTTGTAATTTATTTCTTGTGTTTTATTGTATTTCATTGTTTTTGTTGTTGTTCATTGATGTTTGTTGTTTTCATGTTTTGTTTTTTTTTGTTGTTTTCATTTTTATTTGTTTTCCCATTTACTGCTAAATAACTTTAAATGTTGTATTTTCATTATCAATATAATTCATTCTTCGTCATCTTTCTCACTTGCCAGCTTCTTATTCATTTTCATCATATCTCTCATCTCTGACTTCTTCTCGTTGTTGTTGTTGCATTTTGCAAGATTTGTTTTCGCTTTGCTTTGCCTTCCTTGTTCGTTCTTTACATGAATAATAACTAAATTTGTTCTCATTATAATAATAAATATAATAATAATAATAATAATAGGTAATAATGATTTGTTTATTAAATATTTTTAAAAAATTTTCGTTTTTTTGTGTGGTTTTCATTTCCCGATTTTTTTTGTTATATTTATTTTAGGAGTACATATATTTATCATCGCTATCATTAATCATTCGTCAGAGAGCCTTTTTACCCACCCAAACTTGTTTTCATCATTATTCTGTCCCTCGAGAGGGGACCGCTTCCTGCCAAAAACTCCGTACCTTATGAACTATTATTCCAATTCATCTTTATTTGTATATGTGTATAGTTAAGTTGTATATACTAGTTCATTAATGTATATTTAATATATGTTTAATACAATGTATATTTATAAAAAATAAAACAAACTACAAAAATATATTTGAACACAAAAATAAACAACGAACAACAATTATTCTCTCATAACTTTCCTCGTTCCTCCTCATTCCGCGAGTATCACAAACACAAAAGAAAAAGACATAAGACGGAGAAATAATATATAGAAACTTAACTCAGATACAAAAACAATATAGATACGAGATATAGATAGATAGGAAAATCGAGGGCGGGGTTATGCAGAGGGTTCGGTCTCTGCGTGAAGAACATAGCGAAAAATTCGTTGATATCACCTGACAAAAATGAATAACTACTTACAGTACGTACAAACATATGCCGTGTATCATAGTGTAATGACACAGTATGATTTACCATCTGATCTTGAGTAAAATGAATTTTCCTCACACTCCTCAATAGGGTTTCTCTTCGTTTTTTTTTTACTCCTTTTTCCTGCTCTCTCTCAGTAGTACAATAAATTTAGTTTTCTTTTACGTTGCAACATTCAGTAATTGTATTTTTGTTTTTCTTTTGTTTTTGTTTTTGTTTTAGTTTCGTTTTTGTTTTTGTTTTTCTTTCAATAAACACATCACATCATATTCACAATTAATAATCATAATGATCTAATATATATGTGTAAATATAAATTAAAATTAACAATAATAACTATGACTTACAATGAAGGAGACTCTACACATAACTACATTAAACCCTTCCTCCCATTCCAGTTCGTCTCGTCTCAGAAATATTTTCTTGTATTAATTATAGTTTCGGTTTCCCATGCTCGGGCGCCATGTACACGCGTCAAGTGAAAACTATTCAGAACGTTGAAAGGATCGCATCGAAATCAATGTATATCTATATTGGTGTATATATTGGTTTGATGTTAAGGCAAATAAAAGTTTCGTTTCTAGTTTACAAACTCGTGCTATTCTACATGCGCGGCCCCGTCAACGCCCGGGGCCAGTCTACACATACTAGGGAGATGTCAAGTCGAACAAAATTCCTTTGAAATCTCTTATGGTACAATGATTCTATAGTGTCTATATGTGTATGCAGTTTAGTTTGCTTAGTAACTAGGATTTCTCATTTCCACTTATTTGATTTGCATTTTTTTTCTCTTTTTTTTTAACTTTATTTTGTATTTTTTTTTGTTTGTTTGTTATTTTAAGAACATATTTATTTTTTAAACAAAACTTTTTTTTGTTTGCCATTTTGCAGCTTATTGTATTACTCATTTGTCGTTATTATAATAAATGTTAGTAACTGTTAAAATGTCGACG
Organism: Drosophila parvula; assembly: GCA_018904695.1. Classification (NCBI taxonomy): domain Eukaryota; kingdom Metazoa; phylum Arthropoda; class Insecta; order Diptera; family Drosophilidae; genus Drosophila; species Drosophila parvula. The sequence continues at coordinate 131,716 of JAEIIG010038222.1, read as the reverse complement.
AGCTTTTAGTTTTGAGAATCTACGAGTATGTGTGTTTATAATTTATCTGTTATCATTTAATTTACTTGTTTATGTTAGCTAGTTTAATTTATTTTTATATCGTAATTTATTCGTTTACAACTGTTCCACTTGCTGTCTGTCTGTCGCCACACATAGAATTAAGGTCTGCTTATAATGGACGGAAACTTATTAGGCATTCTTATTTGGAGAGTACGGGAAGTACGAGTAAGTTGTCTTGCGGAGGCTTCGAAGAGAGCGAGCTGAAGTTGAGTACTACGATTAGGATTAAGGTGTTAAAGAGAGAGAGAGAGTGGGATCCAGGTGGATGGATAGTGATAGTGGTAGAAGTGATAGTAGTAGATGATGAAAACAAATTTCCGTATATTATAGCCAGCCCTTAAATGTATATGTAGATAAATCTGTTATTGTTGAACAATTATTATTAGCTAGATGTCGAGTATTATTGGTGTTATCCGTTATTGAATGGAGATATTCGTACGCTTGCCTCGAGATGGAACCAATTTAAAAATACGTTTAACTATCCTGCTAGCAGCGGCTCCCGTAATATCCTTTATTCTGCCTGCCTGCCTGCCAGCCTTCATTAAATTATTATTCCTCTTTCGCATTCATTTTGTTTCTTTAAAAGATCACATTTCATGTTTAGTTGCCATTAGTAAATATATATATATATATAATCAATATATTTGTGTTAATGTATATATATATACGTGTACAGACATAAATATATGTAGTATATATACATATAGTGTATATACGTATGCTTGTTTGTATATATAATAATTAGTTTCTGATCTGCAATTTATTGTAATTGTTGTTATTCTGTGTGTGTGTTCCAAATACAAGTTTCTCGAGTGTGGATAAAAACCAAGTCACAAGTCGTCTTAATTGCAACAGAATCGTTATGTGAAATAAGTCGCATATAGTGGGTAATGGCTATATACATATATAGTGCTTACAAATCGGTTCGCATAGGAAGAGATGTATAATAATAGTACGATACAATTTCGAATTCTGTGTGAGAGATTGGGGGCCGTTCATTTACTAGAGAATTCAGCTAAATGATACACTTTAAAAAAGTCTCCGTCTTTGTTTGTTGCTGCAAAAAATGCTTATCGCTTTAGATTTGATTTAATTTGTGGTTGTTTACCGCATTCGATTTTGTTTATCAGTGTGGTTTTTGATGCTTCCTTTGTATATAAAAAATATGGCTTCTCTTGCTGTAGTTCTGCTGATTTATCTTGATCGTTATTATAAAATGTAAAAAAGGATTATGGTTTCTGTACTTTGTATCTGATTTCTGCTTTATGCTTTCTGCTTAATAAAATCTCCGTATGCACACATCTGGATCGTTTGCCTCTCGCTTGTAGTAAATCGTTGTTGCAAAAATAGGACGTGACTGTACTTTTTCATCTTCATCCTCATCGCTATATTTATCGTTATCGTAATCGATATTATTGTTATTGTTATGAATTTATTATTAGTTGTTCTTGCTGCTTACCTATGGCCTATGTAGATTCTGTTCTGTTTTTTTTTTTGATTAATTTTGACTATTTGCCATGGAGAACTGCTGTTTGTCAGGCTTAACCTTAGCTAATATTAACACTCCTCACTAATTGTTTATCCACTTTTATGTACCGGTATTCACTTTTATTTTGTATTTTTATTTGCTTTGAAATATGGAACACTAGAGTTTAAAATAGTTTGTAACTAATTTTAATGCAACTGCGCTCTCCTCCCCTTTCTCTTCGTCCACTTGTAATATTAAGTTCAATTTTTAATTGCTAATCTTCTTCCTTTTTATTTTGTTTCTTTTTTGCATTTAACAACACTCTTATTTATTTTGTCCTTTTTAATTTTGGTTTCTGTAATATTGTGTAGAGTCGTCACTCAATATTTTCCATCTAATGCATGTCACTTGGTGTGTAAATCGAATGCTTACACCTTTAAGTCTTGCTATACGTACGAAAAAGTTCTGCAGAGTTTTCATCTCTCGTCCCCAAATAGTACTTTCGGTTCTTATTTTTGTAAATAGTTTGTATCAACCTTTAATTTTCATCAAAAACTTCAATTGCTGTGTATTATAGTGTTTGTGTTCTTTTTGCTTTGTAGAATGTGATTGTTTGAAGTTTATTACATTTACTAGACTTGCATTTGCCTTTTGATTTGTTCCAATTTCAGCTTGGAGACTGGTGTGGAGCGTCGCATAGGGATTGGATATTTATGATCGGTATACGTATTGTGTGGCTTAGGTTGTGAAGAATATATATGCAATATAAGTTATCTAGGTGATGTGGAGTTGACGAAAAACGAGTATTCCAATGAATTAGGTAGGTGACAAAACGTTTAATTAAAAAACTCCTATGCGGTGTGTGCGTTCGGAAATCGCTGGAGATTTGAAAACTGTTATCAAAACTGTGTGAAAAAGTAGGCAATGATATAGAAATTCTTTGAATGCTCCACAGATTACTCTCCAGCTTTAGTGAAGATCTATACCATATCTTGTTCCATTGACTACATTGCATACTTTTGGGTACTTCAATTACTTTCTTTCAAATCTCTGGAGATTTCACAAACGACACACACTCTTTTTTACGACTTAATATACGATGTTGCTGGGAAAATGAATGGAGCCGCCTCCTGATCCTCCACTGTAAACCCAAGCCCCCTTCTAGATGCAGCTCGACGGCGCCGCCACTGTTGCCGGCGCTGCCACGGTGATCGTGGTGGCCGGCATAGCAGCCACAGTGGTGGCCACCACGGTACCCATCTGGGATGGATAGTGGTGACCCACATAGGCGTGCTGCTGCTGCTGTGGCACCGCTGGCTGAGCGGTATACTTCAGCAGATGTTGCTGCGGGGCTGCCTGCAGCGAGATGAAGGGCGTCGCCTGAATGGGGATGCAGTTGGAGTTATAGTCGCTGCTCAGCACCAGAGTGGGCGTGGCATCCGTAGTATAGTAGGCCGGGGAGGCCTTCAGGAAGGTGGCCTGCTGGGGATACTGTTGCTGGGGCGTGGGCATGGTGGCCGTCGAGGTGGTGGACAGCGTGGTGGCCGAGGAGAGCGTGGGCGAGGTGGCTATCGAGCAGGAGGACGACGAGGAGGCCGACGAGGGCGAGTAGGGGGAGCTGCAGTGGTAGGTTATGGTGTGCTGCTGATGTTGCTGCTGCTGCGAGTGTTGTTGCTGCTGCTGCTGCTGATACATGTTGCTGGCGTGCTGCTGTGCTGCCTGCTTGCTGGCGTTGCTGTGGTAGTAATTGTTATTGTTGCTGTTGCTGTGGTAACTAAACTGCTGCTGCTGCGGCAGCTGCTGCTGTTGCTGTTGCGGCTGATGCTGCTGCTGTTGCTGCTGCTGCGGCTCGATGATGATCAAGTTGCTGGCGCCGTTGTAGGCAGCTGCTGCTGCTGCAGGATTGGGAGCAGCAACCGCCGCCGCCTGCTGGTCACTGGGACTGGTGATCATGGCCGCCATGATGTTGGCCGGCGGCAGGACAATCGGTATGTGGTAGTATTTACACTGCTTGCGGCGGCACTGGCTGTTGGCATGATCGCGGCAGACAGCAACACGTTGATCAATCACCTCGACCTTGTCATCTGTCGGGCGTTGGGAAGCGGGAGGGGGGATAGAGAAAAGAGAGCGGCACGTTAGTAACTGAGAGGTAGGACCGAGCGCAGGCTAGTAAGTTTGGTTTTTGGCATTAGAAAACAGTGAAAGCTCTTCCAAAAATTTGTTCAAGTATTTTTCGGTAATAATATAATAAAGTGATCTTTACAGCAGCTGACTCTCAGACAATTACAATCTCATGGGAATCTCATTATATGGAACGTGGGGAGGACAAGAGACTTGGCTGCCCGGAATAAAAACCTCTCGCACATATTGCTTCTTTACAATATTCTCCATCATACTTTTGTGTATTTTTGTGTGTGTAATTATCTTGACAGAAAGCCAAAACTGAAATTTATTTGAACCAAAAATAAGACAAAATGATATACCATGAAAATGGTTTGATATTTCTCAAAAATAAAGACATCAGCCAATTGAGCAAAACTAAACGGAACAACTGGTTTGTGTTCTCCTAACTACAACTTAGGATTAAATCGGAAATCATCTCAACAGTGTCTAGGAGGAGAAAGCACTAAAAGCGTTTTAAGTTTCAAGATATAGATGTGGAACTAAACCCAAGAGAGCGGGAATGGAGGGGGAAAGTATAGCGAGATATAGATATAGATATAGAGTAGGTAGATAGAGGGTGAACGAAGGGAAAGGAAGAAACTTAGGCACATGCACTTACCTTCAGTTAAATGAACGAATCTACAATTTAACCGACTGCACATAGATCTATTAAAATCTTGGCACACCGGGAGGGTGTCCAGTAACTATATAGATTGGGCATGAGAGTTTTGTTTGTTGTGTTTTCGGTTTTGTTTTTGGATATGGCGGGATGCAAACGGAAACCAATTCAGGAAATCATAAAGAGTATGTAGGTTTTTGTGTTTGATTCGGGGGGATTTGGCATTGTTTTTTTTATATATATTTATTATATATATATATTGTTTTAAATATATATATTTCATCGGTTTTCGGTTTCGAAAAAAAGAGAAGAGCAGAAAAAAGAAAAGAAAAAGAGCACAAATTAGTTATATCTCTTATAATATTGAAATGGTTCACTAGAATGGTTAATGGTTGGTTAGAATAAATACGGTTTCGGTTTTACAATTGCTTGATGTTTGTTGGTGGAGTTCCAGATGTTAGTCGTAGTTAATAGAGCTAACTAGAGATATATGTTGGTTTAGGTAGTAGGTAAGGTATGTCTCTTATCGGTTTCACATGATACATTTAAAATATATAGATACTCGTATGTTAAGCTAAGTAGTTTTCTCTTTGACTTAAATAATCTAAAACAAGGCGGAAGAGAGTGTAAATCATAAGATATGGCGAAACAATAATAATCTCTGTCTTTTGTCTCTTCAGGGGATCGGGGTTATCTGGTTGGTGGGGATATAACATCATCATATATCGTATTATCGTATATCGTATATCGTTTATCGCTTATCGCATGTGTGTGTGTAACTCAAACGGTAGCTTGGAAATAAAGTTTGCCACGAAATAAAACACACCGCGCCAAGCAGCAAGTATTCGCTCTGAAACTCAAACTGAAACTGGGCCAAGAAAGCTAAAGAACAAAAAAAAAAAATCAACAACACAACCAAAGCTTCGAAAGCGAAGCGCCTGAAGGAGGAGCTATGGCTATCTGGGGATGGACTCACTCGTAAGTATCTCTGTGTGTGTGTAACTCAACTCAAAAATTGCTCTCTGATCTCTGATCTGATCAATCTGATTGCTTTTTCTTAGGTTCTATTGGGGCTGTACTAGGCGGTAACAATTACATATCCTAATAGGCGGCACTAGAAATATAAGAAAAAAGAGAAGAGAGAAGAGAAAGAGAGATCGTAAAAGGTGGGGTTAATACTTTTTACCATCAGGTCAGGTCGTGGCGAGAGGCCTCGTTTCGGTGCGACAACGAAAGACAGAAGGGGGGCGGGGGGGTAAATGAAAAGCTGCCGTTAAGCCGAACTCAAAGTTAAAGCTTCGATCCTCGCTATATATATGTATGTATGTATCTCGCTAAACTGAAGCACACGAAAAGCTGGAAGCCGGGGGCAAAAGCTAAGCACACAAAAGATCGGCCACAGAAGCTTCGCCGGGGAATTATTATCGAGGATTTTATGAGTGGGATTTCGTGTCCTAATTACCTAATTATGTAAAAGGTGCCGTTCACTAGCATCGGACACTGAGTGTACAGTAGACCCCTCTCCGGTTGGGCTACACGATATCGAAATATATATATATATTATATATAGAGAGAATACACAGAGTTTATATAAATGTATGTATGTACGCATGTAGTAACATCTCTATAATTCGGTTTAGGTGTGTGTTTGTGCGGTCGTTGTGGCGATGAGGTTTACGTGTGTATCTGTGTGTGTGTGTGTGTGTGTGTCTGGGTAAACAAACAACTGCTAACAGCTATGACACCCCGAGGTGTGTCCAGCTCTCATGTCTCACAGCTCACAGAGCTCCTCCTGACATCACCGCGTCTCGGCCTCGGCCACGGCTTCGGTCTCTTCGGGCCACGCCTTTGGCCCAGTTTGTTTGTTTATTTGCTGCCGATTCCTGAGCTGAGTTTGTAGGAGCGGCCAAGCATTTAATTTGATTAACTGAAACGGGCCACGGGGATCCCCATCCCCATCCCCATCCCCACCTGCCCACCCACCTTCCGTAATTCTCAGTGTACAATTTAAACCGAGGAAGAGCTAATACGAGTACTTGCTGCCGCTCAATGTGGGTAGTGTTTTATTTCCAGTCAAGGTTTCAAAATAAATAAAACTTAGCACATACATATATAGTATGTAAAATAGGCAAAGGATTTCTAATATCAAGATGAGTAACTTCATGCGATTTTTTAGACAACATCCAGTCTTAGAGATTTGTTTAAAAGCCAGATATAACAATTTAAATGCATGATCGCTACTCATCTTGTTATTAAAAGGTCTTTGGTTTAGGGGACCGAGGCAAGCATTCATGCGGGACAGAACACCGTTAGGCAGGCCTGACTGTACCTGTCCGCTGGCGTCCGTGTAGATGACACAGGACGCGTTCAGGGGGATTTTCGGATTCGCTATTCGCGGCCGAAAAAAGCCAATAAAATCATGCGTCGCAATAAATATTTGTACAAAAAATATATATATACGTATGGTGTATAGTGTGAGAGTGTGGATCGGGTGATAAGAAAGAAAAATATATGCATATGGGTGGACACAGAAATCAAATATATATATGTATGCGTATAATAGTTTTAAATTCGGTTTTTGTTGATTTTCCATGCAGCGTTTGTTTTTTGATCCAAATCCGTGCGTGATTGTTGTTATTCATAAATTAAATATATATAAATATATATATTGCATGCAAATATGGTGAGAGAACATTGTTTTCATGTTTTAAATATTATTTTATAGATTGTTTGGTTTTTATTTTTTATTTTTGCGCATGTGTGTGTTAGCATGTGGAAAAAAATGTAGAAAAATTAGAGGAAATAATTATTTGTATTCGTAAAAATCCATAGAAGATAAATGAAAATTAATTAGTTTGCAGTAAAAAAGAGAGACTTAAAAGTTAAAGCGTAAGCAGCATATGCAAAAAACAGGGAGCCCCGAGAAATTTGTCAACTTTCCACCTCGTTGACTGTCCGAAATTTTCGCCTTGATTTCGAATTATGCAAATAGAGTTGAAAAGCCTCGAAAAAAAAAGAAATGGAAACAACGCCGTCCACATGGGAGAAGCCGGGTGCAAGGGGCTGAGAAGGAAATAAAAGTTTGGGGCCCGGGGCCCCAAAGGACACGAGTTAATAAATGTAAATGTGTGACACCACGCCTCCTCCATTAAAATAACAATGTTTTCGTGTTGTAATTACGGCTTTCAGACCCCTCGCCCAGCCCGGTCGTGTAATTAACTTGTTGCTGGTGGAAAAGTTTATTTTTTTCGCCCGACTTTGCTCTGTTGTTCGCATATGCAAAAAGGCAAAACGCACTTAAAACTATCGTAGATTAGTCGGGTTCCGTTCGGTTCGGTTCAGTCAGGGTTTTGTCAGGGTTTTCCGGGGTTTTTAAGCTCGATGGCGGCGGCGGCGGCGGCAGCGCGGCAGGCAAATTAGCAAATTATAAAACTGTAGCATACTTTTTCGGGTTGCGGATTTCGGGTTTGGGGATTTTGCTTTTGGTTAGTCGGCGCTGCAAATAAACGGGCTTTAAAGTTTTAAACTAAATCAAAATATAAACAGCATTCAAGCGCAGGCTTAAGCCAATGGCAAGCGGAAACTGAAAAAGCAGAAAGAAAGAAAAAACACAAAAGTCAATAAGGGTGAGTGAACAAATAAATAAACAAATTAAAACACATTCGGCAGCAGCGGCTATCTATATAATATATTATATGGTAATTGCATTTTGAAGCGCATTTCAAACTTGTTACTGCGGCAGCCGTAAATATGCTGGAAATGAGAGGAAAATAAATCAGAGGGTAAGGTAGGGGTAAGCTCGGTTCGGTTATCAAGCAGGGACAATCGCTCCTTACGGGACATCATCATCATCATCATCATCATCACACAGAAACAAAGGCAAATACTTACTACATGTACATACATATACACAAACAAGCCTGCAAAAGTCAATTAAATATATGGTAGATAGAAAAATACATGTAGGGGAGGAGGCGGGGCGGGCGGTGTCGGCGTAGATAAAATTTTTCAAAAGAGGGAAAACGCAAGAAAACTTTTACTAAGATCTTTGGGGTTTACCAGTTTGCCTTGGTCGGGTGTGTGTGTGTGGGTGTTTGTTTGTTGTTTTTTTTTGGGGGTGTGTGGTGTGTGGTTTTGGACTATATATGTATGTAGCTTCTGGATTCTCCAGCGATGGAAAAGTTGAAGCGGTATTCTATTTGGCACTAGTTGTTCTCGTTCTCAAGCGATTCGCGGTGCCTTCAAAAGCAACTTCACCTAGAAAGCTTTTCTCTACAGAACTTTGCTAACTAAGTGTGTGTGTGTGTGTGTTTAGGTGTTTATATAAATGTGTGTGTGTGTGGTGTGGTGTGTGCGTGTTGGTTAAATATTGTGTGTGAACGGAGAAACCAGTCCCCTCTATGTTTCAGCAAACAGTCAAACATTTTACATTTTGCGGATCTTTTTCTGATATCCTGCTGTTACGAAAAAAGAAAGAAAAAAAGTTGGTTTTGAAAAGAAACAAAAACAGAAGTCACATGTTAATAACATTATCGGGGCCACAAGTGTATTTTGTATAATGTGTGTGTGGTGGATCGGCGAGCTAAGCAGATGGGATGTCTGATCGATTAGGAATTTGCATTAATATAACGCTTAAAATTACAATTAAAAGTTGAAAAACAATATAGCTTCATGTTCAGTAAATCTGGTAAAGATCTCCGATCTTTCTTAGCTTCGCCGATCGAAGCTGGTAAAGGACAAACATTTCTACGTAAAAAAAAAATATAAAGAAAGTGGTGACATACTTAGCATCTATATAGCAAGGTATCAGTTATCGTATATCGTAAGAATACCGTTATTTTGGAGGGGAATAAACAAAAGCACGATTTTTTGTTGTTGTTTAATTTCTTTTTTTTTTGGGGGGGTTTCGGGGCGGTGCACCAGCTTACCTTAGAAGTGCTTTCATATAGCTTTACCATCATACCATATCATGCCTCAGAAGCCATACACGAGTTATATACGAGTATGTTGTATGTGAACAAACGCAATGTACGAGTAGTAGTAGTAATATCGGTCTCGGGAGCGAGCGAGAGCGATAGCGAGAGAGAGATACGTATATATAGAGGGTAGAAAGAGACAGCCACTTGCAACGTCACTGCGTGATATTTCATACTCAATAGTCATATCGGAATACTTGCTACAAAAAGTTCTGTTTCATTGAGCACATGCTGAAAAAATTACAAATTACGGTCCAATCGAAAGAATCTCAAAAATAAAAATCATGTACAACGATAGAAAATCAACGGAAAACGCAAGAAAGTCTAACTAAATGAAGGTAAACTCAAAAGGAAATATATGAATTCGGGTCGAACAGCAGAAGGTACTTATGGATGGCAGTAAATATCGATATGTATCGAGATCTTGACGATATATATTGAAATAAATAAAGATATAGGCATTTTTTGTTATCGAAAATACTAAAACTTTAAAATTGGCGATGGCCAATTACATGAAATTTACGATAGTCATTTATCGTTATCGATATTTATTGCCTGACCGGACTTTTTCCCCCCATATACATCCCCAAGCGTACTTCCCCCGATAAGTTCCCCAATAAAAAGAGAAAGGAGAGCGCTTTTAAGGGGCGATTGGTAAGTAGTGAGGTAGGTAGTGTAGGCTCGAAAGAGACGACATTGTTACTGTTTCTTTGGCAGCGCTCAAAACGCTTTTTGTAATAAACTCAAAGAAAAGCTTCAAGTTGAGTGGAGAGGTCATGCTAGGGGAAGAGTTTGTAAAATCTTGAGCTTGTGAGAGTAACCTATATCTAGGAGATAGAGAGACAAAGTTGCTTGCTTGAAAGAGAGAGTCTTAGATTAAAATAGATCAAAATGTTTAGCAGAAACTAAAAATGATTCGAAGCATTTTCTTTGATAACATTACAAAAAGCGCTTAACTCTAGTGAGTATATGTATTGGATATTGACATATATGTATATTTATATAATTTAATTCCATACACAAAAACAGCTTTAGTCAACAATAGGGTAATATTTCTCTGGATCATCCAGCAAGCCAGGTGTGTATCGAGAACTCTACCAAAGAAAATCAGGTGTACTGTGTGAGTGTGGTGGGGTGTGTCGGGTGTGTGTGAGGAAATCAAAACGGGCTTTTTAGTCGAGCAGAGAGCACATTGAGATTTACGTACGCCTAGACAGTTACCACCGAGGTTCGATAATAAAAGAAGCGCTTAAAAAAATAATATATCGGTATCGAGAAAGCTTGACTTAACTTAAATATTCAGCAAAATGAGTATACCAACAGAGGCGTAAAATCATAAATACACCAAACTAAACATAAATCGAAATAATCGTTAATCGAAACAGCCAACAAATAGAGAGAGAAGAGAGAGAGAAAGAGACAACGCACAGCAAACTGTTGTTATGGATTAGTAGTGGGTGAGAAAGAGAGAATGTTAGTTTTGGTTCGATCACTTTCCAAGGTTCGAGTAAAGAAGCCAACAACTTGTTTTACGGTTTTTACAATAAAACGTATATAATATAATTTCAATATAATTTGTTTGTCTTTATAATAATAATAATACGACTAATGTTAGCACAGATATAACATATTCATTAGTGTTTTTGCTTGTGTATAGATGTGTTTTTGTGTGTGTATACTTCGGCATATACATATGTATGTATGTATATATTTAAATGTTATGAATACTTCTTTCTTCGATAGTTTTCTTGCTCTGTTATTCTCATGCCATACTTTTTCTCTCACTGTTCGTCGATGGGAGTGATAGCAAATGGGAGCCTGCTTCGCCTTATATCCTTTCCTCTCAGTGTAACGTGTGTAACGGTTGTGTAAAGATTCGATTTCCGGTTGTGACTACAAATCAAAAGGAGGCAACTAGGTGGATTCCACTAAACTAAGACTTCTATTGGACGGTACTGTACTTCTATCTATGTATGTATGTATTTATATTGAAGAAGGCTCGGAACCCACTTGAATTTATATTGGAATTGAGTGTGGTTCTCTAAGTGGTTTCGTATATTAATTCTTTCTTTTCTATTTATCTTAATTTGTATAATTTGTATATTGAAAATCAGCCTAACTCATCATCAATGTGTTATCCTAGGGTGTCAACTGACAATTCATGGCTATATTATTGCATTGTATTGTTAACATTTTGTTCTGGTTGTCTGTCTGTTTGTTGCTGTGTTTCTGGTGCATTGCAAAGTTGGAAAAGAAGCGGAATAAAAGATATGAGCTCTTAGATCTGAAATATGCAAATTGGTTATATCTTGGCGCCATGCAGTGGTGAGTGTTTTGGTTTTTATTTTTCTTAGTATTTTTTTGTTGGGTTTTTGTTTGCTTTAGTTCTTAGTTAGTTCGAGAGCGTTTTCTAAACATTTTCGCAGAGTTTTCGTTTGCTGAAATTACGGCCAACGGCAACAGTTCTACATTTGTTAACGAAAAAAGTAACCATACGACACATACTTTTAGGCAAGACATTGATGGATATAGTAGGTATACTTTTATCTGGATTAGCTTATATATGTTGATTCAATATTGTATTCGTTTGCCGCAGTCAAGTCGCTGCATGTTTAGTAAGCATCTTCTTATCGAGTATATAGAGTAAGCCAAGCATTAGCTGGCCATAGGCGTATGTATATAGTAAGTTTATTATGTTTAGATAAATAGTATATTCAGGATTTTACAACTAATTCTCTACCGTTAGCGTACTCATTTTGCTTGCCATTATTCTAAGAGCTAAAACATATATAGGATGAGATGGCGCTAATTTTGGGGGATAGGATTCAGTTCCCCTTTTGGGAAGAAGCAAGTGAGGGAAGCGGATTGTAGGAGATATAGTATATAGTGTAAGTCAGGCAGTCCTACGATTATGTGAGTGTTTCCGTGTGGATGTGAGAGAGATAGCGGGGGGCGGATGAGTCAAAATAATAAGTCAGGGATTCAGGAATCAAGGGAGCTTTAGATATAGTGTGTGTGCTCTGCCCAAAAGCGCTCGGCAATGCTGGTGTTCTGTAGATCGGGATCTGATATGTCTAGGTATCAGGGGGGTGTACATTTAGATCGGGAGTGAGAGATGTGAAAAGCGGCACAACAGAAAACGATTATCAAGTGAATACCGAAATAAGTAAATCAAATAAAGTAAAATACCAACACACAATAAGATATATATATTTGTTTGTTCGTAAACTATATATTTAGATAAACACACGGTATTTTAAATAAAACATTAATAAAAACTATCGAAACTAAACTAGAATTAGGATTAGAATTAGGATAAGAATTAGTGGCAAACATCAAATCGTTGTAAAACATTAGAAGTACTTTAATTAAAAACAATTTTACAGAGATTATCGTATATATCGAATAAAAATGTATGATGTTTATAGGATGTTCTCGGATATAGGGGAGTTTTAGCGGGTGCGGCGGGTTGTAGGCGGGTAGGCGGTCTGGGGGATTCTAAAACTTAGGGTGCGCAAGTCAGTGGCATAATTTTATCTCCGGTTGCTTCGTTCGCAATCATATATTGTATATATAATTTCCAATAGGGAACACACGTTAAAAAAATTATATAATTATCTAGACTAAAAAACTTGGTTTATAAGTACATAAAACATATAGATATAAGTGTATAAATATCAACGTAAGAATTACACAGAGAAGAACGTAAGGAAAAAAACGGACGATAATAACACGAGATCTAACATTAAAAACTTAGTTCTGTTTGTCAATGATTTTATTCTTTTCTTAAAATTTCGGTTACAAAATGAAACAATTTATAATACATCAAAGGGGTGGATAGGTGGGATGAAGATCGACAGAAGGTTGATAGATAGATAGACAGAGAGAGTTGTTCAAATCAAAAGGTTTTACATAGTTCTGGTCAAATCTCAAGATAACAGAAGATTAACATAAATCAATTTAGTTGGCTTAACAGTCTGAAAAGTGTATGGGTGTACGGGTGTTTGGGTGTTTGGGTGTTTGGGTGTTAGAGTGAAACGGATAGAGAGACGTGATCGTGAGTGGTGACTGTACTGTGATATATCTGATTAGTAAGCTAGACATACGATTTACAGATCGATCCTGGTCATGTTTATGCCTTTCTTTCGGTGTGTGGAGGATGAGCGTGTGTTAGAGTACATAGTGTGTGTGTGTGTGTTGTGTGTTGTGTGGGTGTGTATATATCGTATATCGTTTATGGGGTAGCAGCATACAGCACGTACAGCTAGGTAGGTATATATATGTATATATGTATATCGTATAAGTATTCTATATAAACTAGACAATATTCGTTACGCGTTTCTCGTTGCTCAACAATTTTATAAACAATTACAACAGCATTCACGCTAGCTAGCTAGCTAGTTTTAGGAAACAGAGACAGCGATAGGTTATACAAAGAGAGAGAGAGATAGGTAGAGAGAGAGAGAGCGCGGAAAAATGGATGATGAGCGGGAGCGAGAGAGAGACGACTATACGGACTACCGCAAGTTTCGTGGGGACAGGGACGGCGATATGGCAGACAAGCATATGCAGGCAGCAAACTAGCATACACAACTGTACCCAGCAGCATCGTATCGTTCGCAAAAATCTTATTCCCTATCACAGTTCTTCGTTGTGTTTTCGGCTCCCGCTTTTCCCGCCCTCGTATATAATTTATCGATTGGTAAAAACTAGTGTTGACTATGTGCTATCCGAAAAAAAGGAACTTAAGTAGTACTATCAGCTAACATCTGCTTCTCTTCATCTCTTCGCATGCGCTTTGAAAGCATCGTTTTTCTCGTTTCGTTTCCCGTGCGAAAATGGCAACATTTTTGAGTCACAGTGAGGTTATTCTTCGTTTGTTTATTAACTTAATGGCAAAAACTATCATCAATTCGTCAGCAAGTTGGGGGCATTTGTGGTTAGTATTTGTTAGAAGCTGGCAAGGATCTTCGATCCTGCAGTATATCGTGTCATGGTTGGTTTCGTACGTTCCTAACGCTATGAGGCCTATGGTACAACTAAGGTCTAAAAGCACTTCTCTCCGTTGTGGTTCTTTCTTCCGAGAAAAACTGAGGCACATAATCTTACGTTCTTCGATGTGTGTTAACCCTAAAGAATCTAATTAAGTGTGTGACTTTCCCATCTCTGGATGGTTTTGGTGTCTTAAGTACAGTTGTTTTGTGGGTCTAGCTTACTAGCATGCTGCCTAGGAGGTCTTCATCTTCTTGTAGGGATTCAGGACCATGGCACTGCCCTGACTGCCACCTTGGGCGGCTGCTGCTGCAGCGGCCGCAGCAGCTGCTGCATATTGCTGCGCTGCAGCTGCCTGAGTCGGTGGCATGGCATAAGCTGCTGTTGGCATCATTCCCGGATAGAAGTAGCTCTGTGCCTGGGCATACGGCATGGACGAGGGTGCCCTCAGCAGGGCAGCGGACTGATATTGACTGACCGAAGTGGCTCCGGCGGCTGCAGAGCGAACGGGTGTTCCCGGCACCGGTGTAGACAGTCCGGAGCTGGTCATTTGACGCAGCTGAGCTTGGGCTTGGGCTTGGGCCTGAGCCTGGGCCTGAGCTTGAGCCTGGGCCTGGGCCTGCGCTTGAGCTTGCATTTGGAGCAGAGTTGCCATAGACACTGCCTGCTGTTGCGGGGCTTGAACTGGCTGCGGACCCGCTGCTGCTGCCACATAGCTCTTGTTCAGGGTCAGCCCTGTGTAGGCAGCCGCAGCCGAAGAGGCTCCCGGCTTGGAGGCCGCACTGGCCACCTTGAGGGCATAGTTCTTTTGGGCCACCTCCTTGGCCAAGGCAGCGGGATCGGTGTAGTAACCGCTAGCACCAGCTGTGGGCTGGGGAGCCAAGCCGGCAGCCGCAGCATAGGCGGCATAGGCCTGTTGGGCATAGACGGCCTGAGCCTGGGCCTGAACCTGAGCCTGCACCTGTTGCTGCTGTTGCTGCACATGCTGCTGCTGTTGCTGCTGCTGCTGCTGCTGCTGTTGCATCTGGGCCTGGGCATAGGAGGGAGTGGAGCTGGAGAGGCTCACCATGGAGGAGGTGACGCCACCATAGGGATTATACAGGTTGCCATAGCTATAAGCGTAGTTAAGACGCTGCATGTTGGCCTGAGCTTGAGCCTGAGCTTGTGCCTGAGCTTGAGCCTGTGCCTGTGCCTGAGCCTGAGCCTGGGCTTGAACCTGAGCCTGGGCCTGAGCCTGAGCTTGTATTTGGGCCTGGTTCTGGTAGGACACTGCCGGGGCCGAGGTGGTGGGCGTGGGCAGGATCCCTGTACTATGACCATTAACCGAGTAGCGCTGGTAGGAGGTCTCCCCATTATGCTTGCTATAACCCCGACTGGCTGTCGCCGGGTTGCTGCTGCTGCTGATGCTGTCTGCATCGCCATTGGCCTCGTCGGAACTGGCCGACTTGAGCTGGCCATTGGTTAGATTGTTATTGATATAGGACAGATAATTGTTATTGTCGCCATTGGGCAGAGGGAGAAGGCTATCGGCAGTTGAGGCAGAGACGGATGCCGCCACCACATCGGCATTGAGATGTGGCGATGTTGCCTCATTCGGTGGCGTGACCGAGGCGGCAGGAACACTAGTGTCTTGTGCTGCAGATGCTGCTGCTACTGTTGCCGTGTCTGGTGTTATGGGTGTGATTGTTCGTGTTGTTTCATTACAATCAGTTATTGGGGGACTTGGATTCGGATTCGGATTCGGATACTGGTTCGGAGTCTGATTCTGGTCAGTGTCTTGATCCGCATTATCGCTGGGCTCACCATCGACTGGGTTGGACCCGGCTTGATCGTTATTTTGATCGCTATCATCGTGGTGATGGTTATTATCTTGATCGTGATCCTGATCACTCTCAGTGTTATTAGTACTTGCTATAGCAGATGATAATGCTGATGCTGCTGTTGTTGTTGTTGTCGATGATGATAATGGCATTATATTGGTATTATTAGCAATTACAGCATCTATGGTTGCTTTATTATTAATATTATTAATCATATTATTACTGGCTGTTGCTGTTGTAGTTGTTGTTGTTATGGCGCTACTTAATTGTAGTAGTTCTTGTTGTTGTTGTAGTAGTTGTTGTTGATGTAGTTGTTGTTGTTGTTGTTGTGGTTGTTGTTGTTGTTGTTGGGGATACTCACATGAGACTGGCACATAGGGCTGCATTAACTGCTGATAGGCGGTCGCACCGGGCTGATAAACTGGAATGCCAGACTTTTCGGCAGCTGGACGTTTGAACGGAACCATGCCAGAGAATTGCTTTAGGTCCCGCGGGAAGAAACACAAGAATGAGAACAGTAATAAATTAGTTCAATTTGTTTTGATAGTTTTCAGCTTATTTCCCGCTTAAAGTCTACTGGTAACCATATACATTATATATAAATAACAATTGCTTACAAACGAGCTTGCTTTTTAGTTAATTTTGAGTTTGCGCTTTTGCTTTCTTTTTTTTCGGCCAATTTCTATTCGTTTTCTCATTTTTCTGGGTAAGAGATAGAGAGTTACCAAAAATCATACGAAATATCACAACAGAAGATTTATTTAAACTAAGTCCAAACAGAAATCGAAAAAAAAAAAATGTAAACTTAGGCGGAGTACTATAGTATATAGTTGGCAACGGAATGGAATCAAAGGTGCGTGCAGTTCGGTGGAAAAAGTGGTAAAAGCCTTGGCATTTAACATCTAGGCAGTGGGCTTGGATATACATATTTATATATTGGATATATATTTTTGGAATTCGTTTTCTTAATGATTTTTCATCCGATCAAATTTAATGTTTTATGTGTGTGTGCATAGAAGCTTTAAAAAGTTGTTGGATAAGTTTTTGATTCCCCTTCGAAGCATCTTTGTTTGTAATCCAAATTTTGATTTCTTTTTTCGAGTTATCAATTTAATAAGTTATCGTGTAGTAAGCATATTTATCGATTTATCGATTGAATTCGGTTGATTTTGAATGCATGCGTTCTTGGCTTGGTTAGTAGCATGTCTGGATATATATGTATGTAAGTTATTAATCGCAAGTTATGGCTATTCAGGCAGTAGTCTTTATGGTGTATATATAGTATATATAGTTGGCGGACTACTGTAGGTGGCGATTGTTCAGATCATTCAGTTTGGAGTACTTACGAAGTTTTCATAGTAAAATGAACCAACCGTTTTAACATCCATCTTTTTTGGCATTTATCGATTGTTGTTGTTGATTATGCAGTTAGTGTATGATTTGTTGTTGATTGTTGATTGTTGTTGGGGTTATCATTGATTGATTGATCGGGATTAGCACACACAATTCGCAGTTATTATTGATCGATTTGGATTCGATTCGGAAAACAGTGAGTGGAGTAGTAGTAGTAGGGTGGAGTATTTTTTTTTTAACGAACGGAAGAGTTTTTTATGGAATCGAAGAGAGCAAATGAAGAGGAGAGAAGAACACAAATGAAATTAGTGGATATATCCTGGGCACAGTACACAGTGGCATTATGGCAAATTATTCAGATACATATATACATAAACGGAGGGGGATACGGATACGGTACACAAGATACTTAGTCCTAGTGTGTGTGTGTGTGGGTGTGGGTGTGAGTGTGGGTGATGTAATGTGATGTACGATGTACGGAAAACGGAGCGGGATAAACAAAGTCGGCTGCATGGTGCATGTTCAGCTAATTAACCAGGAAAGGCACTTAAACAATTAAGCTCGCGAATGCAATCAGCGGCGGAGGCAGAAGCAAAAGAAAGAAACTTATAGTTACCGCCAATAGGTATGGCGGTTACAGATACAGATACGTAGTTACATAGCTACAGCTACAGCCTTGGCAATTATCGGTTAAATCATTTTAATTAACACCTGGCAGGGCAGCAGGGCAAATGTGCTCGCTCGTGTGTTGTGATTGTGATTTATCATATGCCACGTGTAATTGGTTCAACTCGCTCTTGCCGTTGCGAAAAGTGTGTGTATGTGTGTGTGTGAGGTGTGTTCCGTTCTTGTGTGTGTGTGTGTGTGCGTTGATTAGTGTGGCTGTGCGAGTGTTTGCGCTTTTGATATATCGGATAATGACTTCATTTTGTAAATTAAATGCCGGGGGTTGCATCCCGGATAATAAACGTTAATTGATGGCACTTTGATGTGCATGCGACTGACTAACTTAGTGGGTGGGCGGATGATTGAGTGATTGAGTGAGTGGGTGCGTGGGTGGTGAGTGAGTGAGTGATTGAGTGCCTGAATAACAGACAAGGTGCGCCGCCCCGATGCTCTGTGGTTAGGTGAAAGTTGAAAGCATTTCCTTTGACGGCGCCATAAGGACTTGTTGGGATCGTTCATAATTTAAGTGGTTATTACCGAGAGCGAGCAGTTTTCATTTAGTTGTGCTTTGGTGTAGTTCTCAAAGTAGATTTTTAATTGTAGCTAAGATTTAGACATCCTCGAAAACAATGAAAAATGTAGCCATGAGTATGCTAAAAAATTGTAAACCTTACTTAACCTACAAAGATTACATACTTTGAACACCATTGATATTACTGTGTCACCCCTGCAAGTCACAGCTCTATATTTATTTTCTTATTAATCACCTTTTATTACTACACCAAAGCATCTACACTCTGTTAAAACAAGTTTTACTTAAACTTAGCCATAGTTTATAGCCGAACCCTTAAAGGGAGAATCTCTTATACCGCCTAAAAGCATGCAACAAAAACTGCAAAACTGATTTCAACAATCAACAAAAGCATGTTAAATGTATAATAATTAACCAAAGGCAACTCAAAGTAATTCAAACGAGTTAGGAAAAAAACAAAAACACAAAATTTAGAAGAAAAAAAAAACGAAATTCGAAAAACGAAGGAAATGAAAAAAAATACCAGTGGGAACATGTCGGTTGTGTCCGCCGCCCGCTTCTTGCCCACTTCCAGTGTGTGATGGCCCATGACAGCGGCGGCAGCGGCTGCAGCAGCGGCGGCGGCAGCGGCAGCGGCGTTGTTTGTGGTTGTTGTTGCTGTTGTCGATGTTGCTGCTGCGCCAGCGTTGCTGTTGTTGTTGATGTTGTTCAGCTGGTGTTGCAATTGTTGTTGTTGCTGGTGGTGGTGTGCCGTAACAGGTGATGTCTGTGTGTGTGTGTATGCGTGTTTTTGTCATGTCAAGTGTTTTTGTAGTTTTTTTTTTGGTGTCATTGTTTTTCATATTTTTGTGCAAAATATAAATGTATAAATTATAAAAATATATCAAGAATTTAGACGGAAAATATCACACATTTTTTTGAAATTTCAATGAGCAGTAAATAATTGTTGTTGTTCAATTTAAACCAAACCAAAAGGGTAAATATAAATATTATTTTAAAATTTTATCAATAAATTTAGAGGAAAACAAGAAAATAAATATTGTTCCCAGTTCCAATCAAAGAAGATTTTTATAGGGATGGAGAGCAGATGTCATAAATATGCAAAATTATTAAAATATACAAGCATTTAAATGATGCGTCCATTAAATATTTGAGGGATTCCAATTTGAATTATTCAAGCGGTAGTGGTGTTGAAATATTTGTTGTTTTTTTTTGCATTTTTCATGAATTATTAATAATTGTGTCCAATGTGTATTTTTAATATATTTTTTGTTTGTTTCCCCAGGCAAGTGGGACATTTTTGTTTGAGTTGTTTCAAAAGTATTTTTTTTGTTGTTCGTATTTTGTGCATATATATGTGTGTGGGTGGGTGTGTGTTGGTACCATCCATCGTAGAAGCAGTTACAAGTGTGTGTGTGTTTGTTGTGTGTGTGTGTGTCGTTGTTGGCACAGGCGAACAGATGAAAAATACATAATAGTAGAAGAGTACGGAAGTGTTTTGATATCGATAAGTAAATAAATAGAAAAAAATCAAATTGTACGTATATATAGAGATTATATTCGTAGAGAGAGAGAGAGAGAGAGAGATAGAGAGTGGTGAGTAAATATGGACAAATCAAGTAGAAATCAACGGTAATCCAAATAAACACGATTTCCATTTGATATTGCACGAGAAATAGGCTTAAATAAACGTTAGATAAATACCAGCTACGATTATTATTAATTTGTGTTTTTAGTTTGTTTGTTTTTGGTTGGAAAGAAGCGTAAAATCATGTTATTTCCATTTGTTGTGTGAGTGGAAAGCCTTTGTTAGAGAATTGTTTTTCAAAAAAGAAGAAGCTTGCAAAAGCCAGCATAGTGTGAAAGCCTTGTTTTCTTTTCTTACATTCTTATAACTTTATAATAGCTTATGATCTAACTTAGGGATTCCTTACAGGGCTTTTTAAATACTTTTAAGTTGCCAGAAAAATCATTTGGTTGAGCAAACAACTAGAACTGGAAAAATATCGAAGTTATCGATTTTTAATCGATGTTTAAATCGATTTTAAATTGATTAATATTTATATTTCTCTAAAACTGGAAAACATCTATAAAATTTTGATAATTATCAATGCATATGAATCTCAAAGCAATTAGCATAGTTATATTAACATAGAAATTTTGATTAATCAACTTAAGATCGATTTTTAATACAGTGCTGCGAGAGAATCAAGGTTTTCGATATTTTTCACTAAAAAAATCGATTTTAATTAGAAGAAAAATCACAGTACCCGACTATATCGAATGATTTTTGATTGTAAATCGATTAAAATAAGTTTTTCCAGCTCTAAAAACAAACTCAGATATGATTCGCCTATTTTGACTTGACACATTCGCATTTTGGGACTTGTTGTGGATATATACTATATATATCGATATACCTACCGATGCATCGTTGCTGCTGTATGTTTGAATATATTTCATAAACCATAAACAACTCAAGAACAAAATAAAATGAAATAGTTTTTGACCCACTTACATTTTGAAAGGATTAAAAAGGAAATCATGTACACCATGTCAGATCCCCAGCAAAGTTGCGACCCCAATTTTCACAGTCGTAAATTCTCGGGCAGAGCTCAATGCTAATGCGTTTAACACCGCAATTGGGCGCTGCTTTTAGCCCATTTTCCACGGGACAACTGGCCACATGTGCGCCTAATAACCAAGAACCACAAAATAAAAAGATAAACCAAAACATAACACTGGCAAAAATGAAAATGAAAAAAAAAAGGAAGATCCCCTGCCATACATTCGGCCGCAGGTCACACGAAACAGTGCACAAATTTGCATTTAAATGGGCGGTGTAGAGGTGCAAAAAGGAGGTCATCATCATCTCCTTTCCGTTGCTCCTCTACGTTTTTTTTTCTGCAGCCTTTTCTGGGCTAGTGTCACTGGCAATGAATGCTACAAATGGATTAATTCGCTTGGGCGCGACAACTTCGTGTGGTGCGCATATATGGCCCTGTGTATCCTGGGGGCCCGAGTCCATAAAAAACCAGGCGGTCGGCCGACTCGACAGAGTCTCTTCTCTCCGGCGGACAATTCATTGGCATGGAAATCTCTGCTTTTAGTTAATTTTCCGGTTCAAACGTTATCCGGCCCCGACTAATCCATGTCGTTCGTGTCCGTTTCGGTGTCCGTATTCGTATCCGTGTCCTGTACAGGTTGACATTTACATTTTCGGTCAGTTCGGTGGCGCAAAAAGCAAAAAAAAAAAAAAAAATTGAGACCAGAACTCCTGCCGTGTGTGCACCCCTCGCTTTTCACTTTTCCTCTGGGCTTTTTTCTTCCGGGAAGGAGGACGAGATGCGGCTGCTGTCACGCTTACATGCCGGGATTATAGTTTTGTGGGGTCCCGGGTCCTTCGATGCGGCAGGTGGCATATTTGGCAGTCGAAGTACACACATCGAAGTCCCTTTTTTTTCCCGCTCTTTCCTTTCCGACGGCTGACATATGGGAACGTTTTGATTTTCTTTTTATTTTTTTTGCGGTGACCCAGAATGCCAAACAGCAATCATAATAAACAGAACTTAAACGCTTATCAAACAGGGAACTCAGGGAAATAATATGGGGGAAAACCAAATGTATGCAAAGGCAAAGTTTTGTGTGTTTTGGTCTGCTCTTGTGGTGTGTGTGGTCTGTCGATTACACGTTATACATATACATATATATAGAGGTAATAACAAGGTATATAACTCGATAATAAGTTGGGTAAAATCAGCTAACGTTATGCGGGAAAAGAATTAGATTAGATGGAGATATCCTTCAAGTCAGGGGAAGTATAACCAAAGTGATGAGATTTACCAGAAAGTCTCTTTCAAAAAAACTCTTCACTTTGCATGCGGGTCTTGGTTTATATTATATACATAGGATATAGGCGAAAAATATATATATAAAATAACTTGGAACAACTCTACAGGATATATTAAAGAAACAAATGGAAAATATGTAAGAGAAGAGTTACAATATATATTTAAAAATGAAACAGCAGCGCTGCATCGGTTTATATCTTTGACTAAGTATATATAAAGCTCCAATAAAGTGATGGCTATGATGTGTCTCCTATAATTTATATGTATCCTATAGCTTTAAAGTACTTATAAGGTTCGTTTTAACTTTTATTTATAACCTCCAGCTACGGCGGAATATCAACATTTTGCGGGATATCAAAATAATGCACGATATAAAAAAAAAGAGAAGAGAAATAACAAACACAACGTGGTAGACAGGTGCAATAAGGTAAGCGTTTAATTCCCTTTTTTACCAGGCCCATAATCACATTAAACGAGCACCCATAAATACAATTATCAGCTGCTCTGCAGAGAGAGGGGAAGAGAGAGAGGGAGAGCTGGTGGGTGTGTGTGTTTTTGGGTACGTATCAAAGGACATTTTCATACAATAATCACGTTTGTCGCGTGGCCCTTGTTCCGCGAGGAGGAGAGACCCGATTGAATTACGCCTAAAATGCTGCAACAATTTTTCACTTTATGCGATATTATGCTGCAATTATGTGTGTCATCTCCCCGCGCCTCGTGGCGCCACTCCATCCATGCCTTGCCCATTTTCCATGCTCCTCCTCTTCTTGTTGTTGTTGTTGTTTGTTGCGTCAAATAAATTTCCAGCAGAAAGCAATTAAGTCGCGAATTAAGTACGGCGCATAGGACACGCAGGCAGGATACGGCGGCTCACACACACATACAAGGACACCCCGGTACGTGGCCATATGTGCGCCGTGTGTCTGCCCGATTTTCCCGGCTTTTCCACCGCTTTTTCCCTCCTGCTCCTGCTGCGTGCTCAAAGTTTTAACGCGTTGTAATAAATGTTAATTTTGGCCCAACGAAAATCAACATTTATGGCGTGTTTTATGTGAGCTTCAACATATTTTCCCTGTTCCCGGATATTTTCCTCTCCCACTCGCCGTCTCTCTCTCTCTCACCCGTGATTACAAAAAAAAAAAGAAAATTTGTTTGGTTTCCGTCTGGACTTCATACTTATAAAATATAATTATTTATTGATCTACAAACAAAATTAACATCTAAATGGCAGCGGGGCCATCCGTCCTGCTTGATTGCTGAACATCTCATTTGCCTTGGACAAACATAATTAACTTCAGCCAAATGGATTTTCAATTAGCCATAAAATTTTATTTGATACCTTCACTGACTTTATTTCAATGACACCCACAAAATAATCTATATATATAATGTATAGATTTTAAAATGCACTTGAGTTCGAATGGGGCATATCCTGGGCATGCCAAAATTAATATCACAGAATTTGTACTTAAAAGAATGTATAATTTTATTAATTTACTACTTCAACAGTTCCAGCTACTTCTTTAATATAATTAAAATGTTTCTGCTAGTTTCTCTAGTATTATTAATAAGTAATAAGTAGCACTTATTCGAGCTATTTGCTTCTAATGTTTTAATAATGTGTCACGTGTGTTACATCGGCCTGAATTATTCGGTTCATTGATTTGTATTTTTCTATATTTAAGGTTTCAGGGATGAGGACGAGCGATTATTGCATAGCCACTGGCAATGTCATTGAATATGCAGCATAAATAAATAGCATAATTTGTGTTTTACAAATTTGTACGATTACACATTATTCTTTTTCTTTTTTTTTGTTTTTGTTCCGGCTCTTAGGGGGAATAACAGTTATTTGTAAAGAGATTTGGAGTGTGTGTGTGTGTTGGTGTGTTTGCATAAAGTTAATTAAATTGTTTGCATGCAGCATTAACTTCTAATTAAATTTGCTTTAAATCATTATATCAATGGAGAGAGATTTGTGAATTTCCGAACTGAATTTAAAGCAAATTCAATCAACTATAGTTGGAACTAAGCGGGCTGGCTGGCCTAAGGCCATCCTTTGGCTAGATATATACAGTTGATATATGTATATATATATATATATATCTATATAGATGTGTTTATTTATTTTTGTGTGGCGTGTTAGTGCAGGAGTAAAATTCTGTGTTGTATTTCTCTGTTGAGGTTAAGTTGGAGAACACAAAAACGGTAAAAATGCTAGTAGAGCGGTATTTTCACGAACTGATTTGGGTTAAATACCATATTAGAGGTCCTTAGATTTTTAAAAAGATTTATTCTTGTGTCTAAAAGTATGCCATGTAATATTTGCCTAGTTATAAGTTGAATTATATATTGAGAGTTTCAAAGGTAAATAAAATGGTTTAAAGCATGTTGAAATTATCCAGTTATCTGATATCAGTTTTAGTATTTTTAATACCTAAGATATTTTGAGGAAATTTCCCAATTTTTCTTTAAATTCAGATGGAAATAACCTTGATTTAACAAACATAAACATTGAAAGGCAAATATTTTATATTTCTGAATCTTTTAAGGTTGATTTTCAAATCAGTTCATAAAAATGTGGCTATTAGGCATAAACAAATATACTTTCGCTGGAAAATCAGGGAAAACTATAAATAATAATCAAAGAGGCAGCAGACTCAAACGAAATGAACGGAAAATAAAACGAAAACGAAAAACGAAAACGAAAAACTTGGGCTAATTGAAAACGAGAAGGTATCGAGAAAGTATAGAAAAATATATAGTATATAGCCATACCGCAGCTGCAGCAGCGACAGCGGTGGCGCGTGTTTGGGCCGCTTTTAATTGTGCCTGTAGGTGCAGGGGGGGATGGAAGTAGCGGCAGGGGTCGCGTGCGCACCTGCCCTTCACGGCGTCCATGCAAACCGTGATGGAGCCATCGTCGTGCCTGGCGACGCTCTCCTGCGGATGGGCAAACCGGCACTCCGACTCCGCCCGCTTGCAGGCGCCGCGCAGGAATTCGCGGCACACCTGGAATTAATCGCATCGATCATCGCGATTCATCGGGAATTCGTAAACCACACACACACGCACGCCCGCACGCCGATCATCGGGTTGCATTATATCGTTTATCATTGTATAATGTGTTTTTCGATATATGTATATATCGATATTCATTGATCGATTTCGTAGTGGCATCGTTGGTTCGGTTTTTGGTGGATTTGCAGATTGTTGGTATTCGGTTGAGCGTTGGCAGCGGATAGCAAAAGTGGCAGCAGTTGTGGTTCAGAGTGGTTTTCAGTGGTGTTTTCGGTTTTGGTATTTTTTTGGTTGGTTTCGGTTGGTGTGTGTGTGTGTGTGTTTAGGCGGAGAAGGTGTATGTGTGTGTGTGTG
Source organism: Drosophila parvula (assembly GCA_018904695.1). Classification (NCBI taxonomy): domain Eukaryota; kingdom Metazoa; phylum Arthropoda; class Insecta; order Diptera; family Drosophilidae; genus Drosophila; species Drosophila parvula. The sequence continues at coordinate 105,838 of JAEIIG010038222.1, read as the reverse complement.
TGTGTGTGGAGTGTGTTTTTTGGAAATAATGGAAGGATATTCAGTAACAAGTTCATAGTTCTTTTCTTTTTTTTTTTACTATTTATTTTGCTTTTTAGTTGTCATCAAAAGAAAGGATAAGTATTTGCGCAAAAATATATATATATTTTCGATTCGTTCCAAGTCAATTGAAGGCAAGTTTTGTTTTGTAATTTTTGTTTGGTTTAGTGGTTAGAGCCGATACAGTTGCATGTTAGGTGTTTTTTTTTTTTACATGTTGCTGGTTGTTGTACTTGCCTCTTGGAATTCGGTTTTATTTTGTTTATTATTTTTGGTGTATTTTTTTGCTTCATGCCGATTAGTTTTCAATTTGCATTTTATTGTTTTTTTTTAAGGGTTGGTGCACTTTTGAGTACGAGAAAACACAAGAGAAACACGTAGCACAAACATAACGAGAATGCAAGGATTATTCGAAATCAAGAGTAAACACAAGAAGAACACAGGGGACTTTACAGGGAGCTCGGGGGTTGGACTGTTTGTTGAGAGAGTAGTTCGGTGTCTGAGCTGAATCGAGATATATAGATATTATATGGGGTATATAGAGACCTCTAAAAGGAATAAACTCGAAATCTAAACTACCGACACTAAATATCCTCAAGGAAAGATATATACGAATATAATCTGCTATCGTTGACTGTATATAGTTGTCAGCTATAACACTATGGGGGTTCTGGAGAATGGAATGAAACGGGAGCTTCCCTTTAGCTAAAAATAAAATCTTTCATTACGAAAATTATATAAGAAATGTCAGTGCAAAGAAATTCTGTAATTTTTCTGTTTTTTTTTTTCTTTTTGGCTATTTACAGGGCTTGAAAGCTTCCAAAATAAGGCTCCTGATAAGCAGCTGCTAGGCCAAGCTGCTATATAGTGCGATCGACTCTGTTATCGATCTCTACTAATTCGAATATATATATATAATATTATCAAGATAAAAACGAGAGCGAAATCAGAGGAAATGAAAGAGAACATCAAGATTGGGTTTTTGGTGATTTATTTCGGTTTCAATTTGGCGGTGTTAGACAAATACGAATGTGTGTCAAAAACGTTTTCGAATCAATTCTGGTTGTTATTTGTTTTTGGCGAATTATACAGTTCAATTTCAGCTTGATCTTTTTTTTTTTTTTTTGGCAAACTCAAGAGAACTCAAAACTCTGCACAATTTTTTTCGTTTTTAGTTCGCAATACTTGTCATACGTAGTTTAAGATTAATTCTAATTAGAAATATAAATACATAAAGACATGCCACGAAAAGAAACATGGAAACGTATAAAAACAAACAAGAATTTCTTTCTTTTTTTGTTGTTTTGTTTGGTTTTTTGTTTAGATAACGAAAATGTAATCAAGTAAAACACAACGTAAGCGTAAATTAAATGGCAATAAATTGACTTCCATGGATACATAAATATATATAGAGTTGTACAGCCGCGAAGGGGCATTGGCCCGGAACTCACCTCTAATCTGTCGGAACGTGGTATTTTCTGCTGGGCCACCTGCACTGTCTGGGGCACCACGGGTCCCAGCTGGGAGGCCACGGCCGTGGGATCGGGGCCCAGCAAGGTGGGCACCAGGTGACCCGTTGTGTAGTACGGACTGTACGAGTTGGCCGGAATGCCAGTCAGATACGGATTTGTGGCCTGCAAGGAGGGTACAAAGTGGGAGAAGGACTGGATAAGTCATTAGGCTATAAATAAATTTTATTTATCAAGTGACATCATAATATTTAAGGTTTCTTTTTTAATAGGAGTGGATAAGCCTAAAGCTGCAGTCGAGTGTGGCCGACTTTGAGTTACTCGGTATAACACATTTATAACACTTAGTCTCTGGGATAAGTTTGTTTCACACGAACGGACAGAAGTACAGACGGACAAACGGACAAACGGACATGGCTAAATCGTCTCGGCTAGTGATGCTGATCAAGAATACATGTAGATTTATACTTTATAGGGTCGGAGATGCTTTCTTCTGCCTGTTACATACATTTTTGGTTGTCACAAAGCTAGTATACCCTTGTCTCCTATGGGTACAGGGTAAAAAAAATATACTAGGGTATTTCATAAATCACAAGGGTTTTAAAAACTCTAAAAAATTTATCTATTCAGTATTCAGTTCAATTTTTTAGATACCATATTTCAGTGTAATTTTGTTATTTTAGGATGTACAATTTTGCAGCATATTTTTTAATACCTTTTAAAGTGTTTTTAGAAACCCTAGTGATTTCTGTAGCTTCTCCTAAGTTTTCATATAGATGTAAATTATTTTTATTTCCTTTTATTATTTGTTATTCCTCGTTTTTATTATACCCCTTCCCAATTCCCTTCTCAATTATAATTCGTAACTCACTGCTGCCTTCCGACTTCTCTATCCAAAATCCCCATTTGAAAAATCTGTTTTATTTATGACCTAAAGGCACTCCCCCTTCTAATGGCTCGACACCCCATTTGGACGGCTTCACACTGCCCCATGGAGTGACCCTTTCGGTTTGGCACAAATTATGCTTGGCACGCACTCGTAAACCTTTTTGGACGCCGCCGTCTCTAATGAAAATTCATGCATTTTTCAACAATCAACATGGACGGGCCTTCGCCCTAATGATGGCTGTCGTTTAGCTGCAAATCCACAAAAACCATGTCGCAAATTATTTGAGAATTAATTTTCGATTTGTTATAAACTGTGGGGTCGAATTCTCTCCCACTTGCTCCTTCTTCTGCATGAATAAAACATTCTTCTCCCTCACACTCTGGGGGTCATTTTCGCGCACTTTGAATTCCTTGCTTCTTTATTTTTTCACTTTCTCTCTCTCGCTGGTGGTATTTGGGATATTCATGGTCGTGGAACTTGCTCCTCTTCTTCGCTTATAAATATTCATATTTTTGCAAAATTGGAGAGGGAAGGTGGGCAGGGGATATTCAATTAAAGTATTAGAAAGAGCGGTGGCACTTACCACGGCTGGCACTTGGCCCGATATGACCGGCTGGCCGGGCGCGATTCCCATCTGTTGCATCAGTGCATTCTTGAGGGCCAGATGATTGCGTCCATTTATCAATAACTGATCCTTCAGATGCTGTGGTGGATGAAAATATTTGCACGGCGGTTTATCACGATTACAGCGGCCCTGCAAAGAAAAAGGAAAAAGCGAGCGAGAAAAATGTTTAGCAAATTGTTCAACTTCATAAATTGCCCGCAACTGACAGGCAGGCAGGCAGTCGGGGGCGGGCATGGGTTAAGGTTAAACTGGAGGCAGCTGGCCATAATTCAGATTCGATTTGTGGCCCGGTGGCAATTTAGTGAGCCAGGAAGTGCTTTTGTCGCACTAAATAAATTACTCGAACCGAATTTATGTTAATGTTTTTTTCTAGTCCTGACTGCGAGCGGCTGCCATGTTGATTAACACAAATTGTTGTGCTTAACCTTAATGTCTTGCCAGGAGTAAATAAGGCTCTGAGGTTGCCTTTTAAATAGTTTCAGAAAGCATACAAATAAAGCATAATAAATCGGTTATAATTGGGGGAATAATTACTATTGAAAATAAGAAAATATACATTATATTTAGTTATGGCTTCTAGAGAAATCTATCTGTATCCCGAAAGGTCCTTTTAGTTTTCCGATACTGACGTAATGTGCAATGCAAACTATCGTGCATTTTGGTAGTTTAATCTTTGGTAGCTTTGAAGTTGTTATAATTGGAATGCCTGCCCTATAATTTCGGTTATCCTTGGCATGAGTCAGAGCTCTGAGAGCCCTGAATAACTCCATGTTCGTGCTGTCAACACATTTTCCCCCAGAACTCACACACAAATCCCAGCCAATTAAGTGCATGCAAAGGCGAGAGTGCAATTTTCTTTTTAGGCCAAAATCTCTGAATTCCAGAATAACCACGGTATAACTTGGCCCATCGAAATTCGTTTTTAATTGCGAAAAAGTAAAAATTTCACTTCATTAGCACGTGTAATTGTGGCCGCGGATTAACACACGGCCGGCGACTCACTCGTAGCTTAAGCCGAAATGTCAACAATAATTATAATGACCGGAGGGGTTGAAGGAAAGAGAGGCCGGAGTGCGGGCTAATGCGCCCTGATGCATGCAACATGGCATGTGGAAAAGGGAAACGAGGACAGGCCGACCGACCGACCGACCGACTGGCTGGCTGGCTGAATGGCAAACAAATAAGCATGTAAATTATATTTAATTCAGAGCAAATGGAGTTAACAAATATTTGCATACGGCGAGCCGAGCAACTCAACTTAAAAATGAGCGGAAAAACGTGGAAAAAAAAGTATAATTTGTATATATACATATATATATATATAGTATATGTAAAAAGGGTAAAATTGTGTGTGCATAAATTGATTGTTTGTCCTGGCCAAAAGAGGATAGCAGCAGCCAGTTGGAGACGGGGCCAAACAGCAGTAACAACCGAGGGCCAGAGACATGCCAACTCGCTTTGGGTTTCCTTTTCTGTTTTTCCCCCTTTTTGTTATTTTTTTTCTCTCTTGTTTTTTTTTTGTTTTTTGGCGCTCCTGCTGATGGCATTTAAAATTTATGACGCCATGAAAGCTGTACAAGATTTATGGCGCCCCCAAACAACTGGCGCTAACTCACAAATAATTGTTGCCGAACAACATTTCATAGTGTAGTTTTATTTGCTTTGTTATGACGCTCGCCAAATATGTATGTATCTATATACATTTTCTGTTAGCATATTGACAAATGTGGGCCAAACTGGCAGGAGAAAGTTTTTTAATAAACTACAAACTATCGAGGATGTTGCAAACTACTATCCGGAGCGGGGGAGTGGGAGGAGAGTCATAAATTAGGCTAATTAATTGTCGGATGCCACGGCATCTTCAGCATCAGCATCGGCATCGGCAGCGCTGCATAAATATTTGGCTAGCCAAAAAGCAAAATACTTTGCATTGTTGACTCGCAATTTTGATCAATACACAGACAGCACAAAATATACACATTTGTATTGACGGCAAGCAAATATTTTTCTCCATCCTTCGGATGGGAAAACTTTCAATCAGCAACTGTCGTGGGGACACGAGCACAAACACAGGCACTTTGCGATATTTGTTTGTGCTTATTGGCGCCACTGGCAGTAATTTAATGCCTCGATTGAGTTTATTTAGCAACAGCAGCAGCAGCAGCAGCAGCAACAGCAATTTGAATGACACTCTGTCTGGGAGTTGGCTCTAATTTGCTTTCCCTGGCATACTAATGCAATTTTTTTTTTTCACAGCGCTCACTACTTGTTGCCACTTGTAACTGGGTTAATTGCCGCCTGATGGCCCTCGAATCAGGTTAGGTAATGGCTAATTGAATTGCCAGCATAAATGTAGTGTCGAGAGGCTATTGAATGCAATGAATGAATCTATAAATCGATTTGGCTCTGCTGCTCTTTGTTATCGTTGGTAGAGAGAGCGCCATTCAGCAGCATCTCCGACAAATGTAAATTGCATTTGCTGGCCACAATCAAATAAGACATTATTCTTACGCTCCTTGGCCAGAGGAGAAAGGTGGGAGGGGATCTGCTGAAGGACAGACATTATCTGAGAGTGCCAAGCGCGCGAGCTTTCCACCTCTCGTTTTTCCACATTTTCCCGGGGCCATTTTCTTTCTTGTGGCTGGCGCCCGTAGATATGCAACACTTTCTTGCTGCCGCTTGACATTGCCACCGCGATTTTCGTCCTTTTTTTTCCCATCGCCTTCCACACGCCACACTAAACATTTTCATGTCATTTCGATTGTAATCTGCATGACTGCCTCGCTCCTTGGGCGTGCAGAAAAAAAAAGAAGGAAAGCGAAAAAAATGGAGAAAGTGCGAGAGTGAGTGCGAAAATTGCAAATGGTGTCCACTCACGCACGCAGCGGGGAAAATGTGGCAAGCGGGAACTCGCAGCATATTTGCATTGCCAGCGTTCGCGTCCTGCAGCTGAAACTGGAACCCTTTTTAGAGCATTCGCCTTTCTTTTTTTTATTTCGCAACGCTTCTTGTTTCACAGCTTCGGTCTGATGCAGATTATCCGCTTTAAATTGCAATGATTACTTTTTCGCTTTCCTCTTCCAGGTTTTTTTTTTGCGCTCGAGGTTTTATTTTTTATTTTTTAGGGATATAGCAGTGATGGCATTTCAGAGCCATTTTTCTTCTTTTGCCAGGCCATTCGAAACAATGTCGCTGTCGTCTAGCATTCTGGCATGCCGGGGGAGCGCACAAGAAAAAAAAAGGGAAAGGGGTGGGACCATTGGCTAAGGAATTTCTCATGTTTTCATGCCAAGTGCAAGTCAGGTCCAGTCATGTATATCGTCGCGTATCGCATTGCCATTTGGTCGACATGCGTCTTGGGATCCTGTCCTGCGAACGCAGCTGCTGCCCATCAACTGGCTGGAGAGCTAGGAGAGCTAGGAGCACTCAAGTCCATGTCCTCGTCCACGTCCTCGTCCACGTCCTCGTCCAAGTCGTTGGGTATTAAATGTCATTTTGCATTTCGTGACAAGTTGGCTAATCTGACTCGAAAGTTATTTATTTCTTCTTTGTTGAGTGCAAAGGAATTTTTCTTCCAGCTTGCCCTGAGAGCATTTACATGGCATTTTCCCCCCAGGCACCGCCACCCAGCCATTGGCCTCGGTTTGCTCAGGGTTTTCTGTTTGCTTGCAACTCCATTTTTCCCTTCTACTTACTCTTTTCTTTTTTTTTTTTTGCCAACTTTAGCTACTTTTCTTCAATTTAGCGGCGATAGGAATCGCCTTTGAATGTTAATAAAACGGATTTTTATGCAAATTTAAAACTGTTTAGTGGTTCGACTTGGCTATGCATTAAAAAAAAAAAGAAAAAAATGCGATTGCCGTCTGTGCGAAAATAGACAAAGAGTTGGAATAATGCGAATGAAATATGTTCTGCTTTGTGGCTCTTGTTTGATATGGGAGGGAGAAATGAATGCCAAAGGCTTTCAACTAGAAATTGAGCATAGAGATTATCTTTAAATGTGTTCTTTATGACACTAAAGTAGAGCTAGTATTTAGGAAAGAGGCTAAATGCTTTAAAATCAATGGTAAAAATGTTTACTGTGTTTTCGGCATGCTAAAAAGTGATTTCGAAACACTAGAACTCTCCACAGATGATTTTAAACATCACTGATTACATTTTGAAGTGGAAAATGATTTACGATTAGATAAGGGAATAACTTAAAGCTAAACTATTTAAATTATTTAAAAAGGAAAATGTTTAGATTAATTGTAAATATTTTTACAATTCCCTAGAATTCCCCAAGACCTCTCCACGGCTGATTTAAGGCTTTACTGATTTATTAATGTACTGAAAAACTATGATTAAAGTTAAGGCAACACCTCAAATTATTAAATCAAAGGCAAAGGCTTAAAATCAATTGTAAATATTTGTACAGCATACATTTCGGCTTGCTTTCAAGTGATTCCAGGCCCCTAAAATTCTCCATATCTTATTTTAAGCTGCACTGATTTATTTTTGAACTGGAATACGATTTAAGAAAATTGGGTTTTTCCTTCCAGTGTCATAAATAGAACAGGGGCGGCATGTGGCCGGCGGCAAGTGAGTGAAACTTATGATAAGCCACTTTGGAACACACAAATTGCATGTCCTCCGAACTTTGGTCGCCTCCCGACCGCTTTTTCCACGCTCACATCGTCCTGCAGTAGTGCAAACTCCATTTAAGGCTTTACATAAAACATAAGCAGAAAATGTTGCCAAAAAAAAAAAAAAACAGGAAGAAAGAAAACAACAACTGCAAGCAGACCGGCCGGGCATAATTCCCTGACACTCTCCGCCTTTTTTGGTCCGTTCTTAAGCGAGTCAGTTGCCAACAAATTTAATGCAAACTAACGGCACTACAAGCTTTAGCACTTTAGAACCCACACACACATGCGAGAGAGCAAAAGCCAGAGAGAGAGAGTGGAAAACTATTTTCGACGCTTAACGGAGAGAACTCAATTTGTTTTCACTTGGCCAGAAGAACGAACGTGGCTCAATAACACAACCGGCAAATAGAGATAATCAAAAAGCAATTGCAAACAACAACCAGGCGTCAAAATAGCCAGGAACGGAGTGCTGTGTGTGTTGTGTGTGTGATATTTATTGTATAAATGCCGGGCAACAAAATAAATTAAAAATGACAATTCACCGTAGGCATGGCCAGGGAAATCAAGGCAATTTTCCATGTGCCACAGCCACAGACACAGGCACACACATAAGCTCTGCTAGCATAGTTTGCAGTTTAATTTTCAATATGGCAAGCGAGCATTGAAAATGAAAATATTTTCCTGAAATGCAAACAAATTGGCAAAAGGCAAATGGTCAATATTTGCCGGCCATAGAGGAGCGAGAGAGAGAGAGAGCGAAAAGTGTTTGCGGGGCTCGGGACAAAACAATGGCCAAAAGCAGAGGTGCCTGCTTCAAGGGGGGTGGCTTCGAAGGTAGACAACACACACACACACACACACACCGACGACCAGTGGCGCATGTTAAGCGATTTGCCTCAGACAAAAGGCAACATAGCTCCGGCTCCTACTATATATACATATATGTATGCAAGTGTATCTGTGCAGTCACTGAACTCCTCCTAAAAGTATGCAGCGCCAAATAGCCGGGCATGTGTGTGTGTGTGGGGGTTTCGAGCCCCCTCCTGTTTTTTATATTCCGTATCTCTCGGTGCATGTGTGTGCGAGTGCGGAAAACAATGAACGAGCCTCGACTTTCTGTGGCCATGTTTTTTTTCAATCATGCGTTCGTTTCCTCACTCATTCATTCATTCAATGAATGGAGGGGAGGGGGTGCCACTGCAGTTGCATACTTTTGGGATTTGCAACAGATTCCCCACAGGATCCGCAGCCATCTGCCTCGCTTCTATTACGACGTTTATGCGTTGCGTGTCCAGGTACTAAGGATATAGCCAACTTAAAGTGAATTCTGGATAGTTGAGGAATTCCCTCCGGGAAGTAATTAATATAAAGGTAATGTTCATTTAATTAAATACTATTTTAAATACTTTCAGGTCCCATTAAATTTATTTCCTTAATGAAAACAAGTAACAAGTTCACCGCATAAATCCTAACCCTTTCAAGCACTTGCCCCAGTGCGACACTCTGACTAAGTTGCTTTAATTTTAAACTGCCAACTGAGGGGCCCCGACCGGGGCTGAACCATTATCCTGAGGAATAACTGCATTCTGGGGATTTGTGTTAATTGAAAAATGTGCCCTATAATTTGGCCAGCACAACTGTACTCGGCCAAAGTGGATTACCTTTTTGGACGGGAGGAGTGCACTCAGTTAATGGAATTCTACTAAACGCTGCTGTAACTGTGTCCTTCTCGCCCGAAAAACTGTAGTTAGTTTTCTGTTCCTTCTCTGTGAGTTGTTTTTTTTTTTTTTCTTTTTTTCTTGCCGCACTTGAGCTGGCCAAATGGCAATTTCTGATTTCAGTAGTGGCTCTATCTCACTGCCGTGTTTTCGTTTCATTTGCTCATTTAACCTCCTCTTCAGCTGTTTTCCCTCACCTTTCACCTCGCCTCGCCTCGCCTCGTTTCGCTCATTTCATTTGCCGCTTGCCGCTTATCAGCCTCGAAATTCACTTAATTTAATTAAAGTGCACAACGGGAATGGAGTGAGAGTGGCGGCAGAGCGGAGGCAGAGCACAGAAAAAAAAAACAAATAATAAAAACCCGGGAGAAAGCACCATTCGCGAAGCGAAATGGCCAAAAAAAATGGATAGGGAAAGGGAAAGGGGGAGAGCTGGAGACTTCCACATTATTTTTGCACACAAACACTCCACGCTCGAAACCAGGGTGCAGTGGCAGTGGTCATTCCGCTGCCCCATCATCATCATCATCGGCACCGCCGCCGTCATCGGTGTGGACGTCATTGCTTCATTTTCGCCTGCCGGTTGCGGGGCTTCTACTCCGTTGCGCCCCCGAATTAATTTCCGTTTTGCAAACCAATTGAAAATCCAATTTTCAATACACAAACCATATAACGCCATGCTCTCCTGCACCTCCCCACTGCTTCCCCACCTCCGACCAGGCATACGTTTAACTAACGTCCCACGGGCGCGGTGCGCGCACACGTGGAAAAGTTTGCTCACATTTAAAGGGCTTTAAAAAAGTGGCCAAGCGGGCTCACAACTGGAGGCCATTGGCCACTGCGCCCGAAAGTAGGCAACACAATATACATATACTCGTACATATACATATATATGGGCATTAAACGTAAACCGACTGCAGGCTGCAGTCGCCCCCTTTTGCCCCCTTTCGGTTTGCATTGCCGTGTTTATTTGTACACAGGCCGACACACACACACATACACACACATATGGCCACATAATGCACGCCATGGCGCCCGAGCAGGGACTCTCCTGCGACACGGGTTGCGGTGCTTACACTGCTATAAATAACATAGAACACCTTCACTTTGGCATTTATTTTGGTATCATTTATGGTGACTTTAAAAACGCTCATTGCTCTATTGCAATTTTCTTATTAAGTTAATTAGTTAAGCAACTAAGGAAGAATTTTTCCCAGTGCCTGTGCGTGTTTGTGTTTGTGGCACATTGATTTTTTCCCTGGAAGCCTTTTTGCCTCCCTATGATTTGACCACATGGCCGATTAATCTGGTGGAGAGGGAGTCTTGATCGGCAGCCGTATCTAACTGGAGGCTTTTGTTTGCATGGACGGCCCCCGGGGAATGGATGGACTCTTGGGAGCAGTCTTATTGCGCAATTGGGAGCAATTTTAAAGGAAAAGGTATTGCAACTTATTTATTCTACCTTTTTGTGTGTGCTGTGTATTGAATTTGTACCAGAAGCCATTGCGAAACGACTATCAATGAAGAGAGATTTCGTTATTTTATTTGTGCCAAACAATATATAGTATATGGCTTTGTTTTTGCTTTCGGGAAGTTTTTAAAAAACGAGTCCACTTTAAAAGCATTTTTAAGCCTAAAAGGATGCTGCGGTATTTGGGGCTTTGTTCCTTTTTTTAACTTTCCTTTGCCGCCATTCGGTTCTACTTTTTTTTTATGATAGAAATAAATTTTCAACATTCTCATACATATTTTGGCAACACACGGGGCGAGAAGGCCAAGAACGAGGCTGTATAATTGAGGATGAGGTCTCGCATTGACTTGACTTGACTTCACTCGGGTGTTATCCTGACTGTGAAATCGACACTCCCATAGATACTCGCACACACGCACACACTCTGACGGAGATTGGCATAAACTGCGGCAACATTTAATGGCGAGCTTCGTTTTTGGCAGACATTGATGACTTTTTAACTGCAGTCATTTGCAAGGCGGCGTCGTTTACACAGCTCACACACTGGCATAGATATGGCAAATGTTTGCCTAGAAACCGCACCACACTCTCACTCGCACTCAAACTCTCACACACACACACTCACACTTACGCGTTTCGGTGGCGTTTCCGTTTCCTTCAGCTACGTTCGCCATTTTAGCAGAAGGCGGCGACATCAGGAAAATATCGCGTGACGCGGCGATAAAAATAATCACCATAATGTAATATGAAAAGAGGCCAACGAACGGTTAGGGGTGAGAGATGGAGGTAGGTAGGAGTGAAAAGCCCGCTTGCTTAATCGATTTTCCCTTTTCCGCCTTTCGCCGTCGCAGGCGTGGCCCCATTTAATGCGATTATTTGCGATTTCTTTTCTGTGGACGTCCGCAGTGTCCGCAAATTAACGAGCCCCCATAATAATTTAGTCGCATGCCGTAATAACAAGCCGCAGAAGTGTGTGCCCCACATACACAGCAAGAAATAGCAGCCCAGTTACCTATTAGCTGGGTAATTATTATCTTTTCTAAAAAACAAAGCAATGCTTTTGATAATAAGACGGTGTTTAATGGTGCCCGAGCAGGAACACCGATAGAAGCCGATAAACATTAGATATTAGATAACATTGATCTTTAAAATAATATCGATAAGAGCTTAATTATTTAGCTTTCTCTTAGAACTTGGTTCAAATCATTTTCTCTTTTGATTAATATCGAAAAGTTAATACTGACATTAATCTTTAAGTGGTGGATAGTGGTTTCAACAAATTTAAATCATACATCAAATGCCATATTCTTTCAGTGCACGATTTGGGGTCCCCTTTGGCCTCCGGGTCGAGTTGGTGGCCCCCAAGGTCGTGACACAGGCAAATTGATTTCGTTTCATGTTGTCGGACATATGTTGCCGACTTTTTGGCGCCAATGCCGCCACCGCCTCCGTCGCCGGCACGACAGCCGCCGCTGGAAGACATTTGCATGATCGTAAAATGAGAAATAAAAACGGGTTGTGCGGAGCGATGGGCGTGGTCTTGCCTTGCGGTCAAATGAATGGGCGCTGGTGAAATAAAAAATTTTATTGCCCATATGTGTTTTGTCCTGGGGCATCGTTTGCAATTATTATGGCATACTTATGAGGGGCCGCCAGCCTATTGTTGCCAACATTTGTTGTTGTTGTTTTTTTTTCGGGACCCTTACCACTCGTCTGTGTGCTCCCTAAACTCCGTCACAATGGAGGAGCACTTGACATTCAATACCGGCATGCCGAAGCATTTCAATGCGCCAAACTAATTGAAAAGGGAAGCTCTGACAACAGACAAGGAGAAAGTTTATGGCAAACACAAACAGAGAGCGGAGCGACATGGGGACACGCTTTTAATAAATCCATCACATAACCCGCATTATTAAAAAGATCCAAGTCCTGACACGAACAAGCAAAGTTTCGCTGCTGGCAAACAAACATGACTAGCGACAGAGATGGAAGAGGATGCCGGGGCAGAGTACACACACTGGCATACGAGCACAAAAAGCGCTTATCAAATTTCCACAAACGATGACAATCACAGTGAAGGAGCGCAGGACGAAAAGCAAAGCCAAGACCCCGGACCAGGACGAAATGATTGGACGTTGTGGTGCTCCGCTCCGCTCTACTCTGCTCCGCTCTTGAGTGAATGTAATCGCCAATAAACTGCATAAAGCGCATATGAGCAGGACGGGCTGACAATGGGCGAGCGTCCGCAGGACATCGAAAGGATTCAATCAATGCGCAAACAAAAGGGCAACAGACCGGGTCGATGGGCGCCGGGACTTGGCCAGACGAAGAAGACCCAAAGGCAGCACATAAATAATTCAATTGTCAGCACGCCCGGCAAATGCAACATGCGATAATATTACCCACCGAACGGAAGAAAAACTTTGCTGCTAACAAAAATAAACTTTTCTTTTTTTTTGCCACTGATGTTGCCATGTAACAACTTTATCGATTTACACAAAATGAGGCTCGTTATTAGTTCGAGTTCGAGCGGGGGGAACATGTGTCCAGCGTGACCAGAGTGTGGGCGAGGCGGAAAGGATATCGAGACAGTTGTCGGTGACAGAAGGCATGGGAAAGGCATTGGAGAGGCATTTCCCTGGCTTCTTTCACCTCAATTAAAGTCTCGACTTTTGGCCAGCCGCCTAATCCCGAGTCCTTGGGCCAGGATCTCTATCTGACCCCACCTTCACTGTTATTTTTTTTTCTCCCCCTTAGCCCCATTTTTTATTGCCTCTTCCCTGCTTTTATGGCCTGCCACATAGCCCCCCGCCCTTCGATTTTTATGATTTGCCACACACCCGGCAACGTTTCCTTTCGATTTTAAAGGCCGGAGGACATAAGTGAGTGTGCGAGTCCTTCGATCGCTCGCTCGGCCAATTTTTTATTGTTAGAAAATTGTTTTCTCCGCACAACCTAACGTTACGCAAGGAGCTCAGGAAAAAAAAAATTGATTTCTTGTCTTTATGGCATTGTCCCTTTGCCAGTCCTGCTAGATGCTGGCTGCTGGCTGCTGTTGGCAAATTTAATATGTTATCCTTCGATGTGCGTCGCCCCGTTGACGGTGGTGGTGTTGTTGTTTGTTTGAAAAATATTGAATTTTTCGCAAAATAAAAAGGATAAGGGATAACATCTTTTGCCGTGTTTGCGGAAACCGAAGCAAACCAAAGGGGCGCCCAGCAAGTGGAAAATTGTCCCTTCATTCCTTCTTTTTTTATTCACCCCCCGTCCTTGCTTGTCCGTTTTGTGGTTAACTTGTTTCGGTTTCCTTTCCCTTTGATTGTCTAACATGTGTTCCTAGCTTACAATATACACACCCAACTCTGTATCTATATATATATAATATATGATGATATATATGGAAGAGAAACTTGTTCTAGGAGATATTTGATTTCAGAAATTGAATTGCATTTAATTTGCTGTGGCTGCTTTGAAAATTTCTGCTCAGTGACAGCTTATTGTCTTGCCATATTTTCTATATGGCTTTCAGGTGTCGAATAAATTATGGAATAACTTTCAGCTCGAGTGAATTGTTCAGCAATTTCTTTTTCAACCAAATTTATTATGAAGTTGCCATTCATGGTTTACTTGCCGCAAAAGTAAGGGGAAAAGTCCTGCATTTAGCTTACTGCCCACAACGAGAACTCACCTGCAAGTAAAAGAAGAGGAATTTTTGTGATTTTTAGACAAATGTTATTGTTTTAGTTAAATTTATTGTGTGGCAGAAGCCTTTAATTGGCATTTAATTGATAAAGGAAATAGTTGGCAGCTAAGCCCAAAAATTGAATACATTTCCAGCATTCTCAAGGGATTTGCCGACAAAACTTTTTGTGGCTTTAAGTCGACGTTTGCATTTATATTTTGCAGTTTATTTTATTTTTATTTAAACTGGCTTCTCTGCGGGGGCAAAAATCCAACTGTTGAGTCTAACTGAAAAATATTATGAATATTTTTTTGCAGCGGGCTTTTATTTTGCTATTATTTTTTCCCAGCATTTTTTTCTGTTCATCAACAAAGCATTAGCGCTTGCCCGCTTAGGGATGCAGTTTTTTTTATATTTTTAACTTGGTCTGAATGTGAATTTTTTGGGGAGTGTGTATGTGTGTGTGTGTGTAGGCGTGTCAGGCCCCCAAAGGCCAACAGACAAACAAACGAAAAAAAACCAAAAAAAAAAGAACGAACAAACAGACGACGGACGACGGGGCAAATGATGAGCAGCGGTGGGCAGGCGGCAAACAAATGAGAAAAAATTTCAATTCTAACAGAGAGAAAAAATCGTTAAAAAAATATACGTTTGCAAATATAAACACAGAGGTGAGGGAAGGGCTTGAGGGGGAAAAAAATACATAAAAAATAATATCATGAATGCAATGACTTTTAATGTACAGTTATTGCGCAGCTGTCTGATGTCCCCGACCCCTCTTGCATACACATACGTACGAGTATATATATATTTTAATATTGCATACTTTCTGGCGTTGTTGCTTACATGACGATGCTGTTGCAAGGAGAGCATAAAATAAGCTGCAAGTGTGCGACTCAGAGTCTGCGAGTGTGCACTGCACCGTATATCCTTTTTGGCAAGCTTCATTGCCACTTTTGGCCAAAATGGGTGGACCAACCCGACCCGGGCGCCCGGTTGCCCGCCGCACATACTAATAAGGCTAAGTGGCAATGACAAACACAAACGTGCAAACACGCACACAGAAATGGGGGGACAGTGCTGCTGCTGCTACTGCTGCTGCTACTGCTGCTGGGGCGACAAATGTCTGTTTGGGACTCTGCGGAACCACAAAGCGAAAATTTTATGACTGTTGAATGACCTCATAAGCATGCGTGTTTATTTTTTCCGCCCCGCACAGCTCGGTAGCGTTTTGAACCCACTTTAAATGCCAAACAAATTGTAATTGCTGGCATCGTTGGCTATCACAAAAAGCAGCGGAACACCACATAGTTTTCTAAATCAGTAGTATATTTAAGTTTTGTTTACCAAAATATAATATCCATTTAATCAGTGGCGGTCGTCTGATAGCAAGTTTCTCTGCACGGGCTCTGCTCGCACCGATAGGGTAAGCTTTCGTATGCTTTCGGCCAAAACAGCACGGTCTTACTCACATAAAAGCTAGTCTTACGTGGCAATGTATGCGTGTGGGCACCACTGATTTAAATTACTTTACATTTACCTTGAATTGTGACACTTTTTGAATCGATTTGATATATTATATATAGAGCTTCTAAAACATAATAAAAGAAATGAAAAATACATCTTAAATTAAACTAAACCTTTTTGTAAAGTAAAGAATTAAATTTTTACTGAATTGGTACCTTAAAAATCGTATTCCATACTTTTAGGCACCTTTTTAATGGTTTTAAAACCCAGGAGGGTTTTGGTTTTAGAAACTCTCACATTTATAAGGAGTCTATTATTTCCTAGTAAGTCTTATTAAATACCTATAGTTTCTTGTGCTTCAAACACAATTTCAAATATTTTTAAACACAATTTTGTTCTTTTTCTAAACATTAACAGATCACAAATAGTTATCTGTGACGTTTTTAGCATTACATAAGAAATACTTGCATTTCCATCAATGCCGGATGGCAAGTGCCAAAGCTGGCATTGTCATTTTGGCTATTTATAGGCAACTGTCATATTGCAAATTGATGCCCTGCACTCGAACCATTAGCCACAAGCCCGGCTCACACCCTCCTCCACAGCCTTCACAGCCTTCTGCAGCCATTTCTTTTATAATTCTTTCGTTAAGGAAAAATTGCAAGGAACTCGGTGGAGGAGGAGTTTGGCTCTCGCTCGCTCCTTGGGCGAGATGCGGCGGCTGCTGCCTTGTCAAGCCATAAAATGTTATCACAAAAAGTATTTTCCAAGTCAGCGCACACACAAAAGCAGCAGCTGAGTGTGTGTGCGTGTGTGTGCGAGAGACAGACAAACTTCAAAGCAAAAGTTGTTGGCAAACCCACTCGTCCACACACACACATGCACAGCCAGTGAAAGTTACAAATAGAGTTGCCATAAAATTTCATATGCTTATCACGTGCGTTGCCCTTGTAACCCCCCCCCCCC